>MU664533.1:0-19091 GCA_026770625.1 Nicotiana glauca
TTCAAGTGAACCTCTGTTCCACACCCAAGAAAATCATTACTATCCACCAGAACCCACTTTTAGACCCCATGAACATTACCCTTACACTACTCTCATTGATATATCCGAGGAAGATAAACTACCCAAGAAACCCGAGCAGGAGGAAATGATTCGCAAAGTAAAAAGTTTGGAACAGTCGTTCCGAAACATGCAAGGGCTTGGGGGGCAAGTAAGTGTGGCTTATAAAGACCTGTGCCTGTTTCCAGAAGTTCAACTACCTGCGGGTTTCAAATTACCAAAGTTTGATCTTTATGATGGGCATGGAGATCCCGTAGCCCATTTGAGGGGGTTTTGTAGCAAAATGAGGGGAGCTAGAGGAAAAGATGAATTGCTAATGGCATATTTCAGCCAGAGCCTCAGTGGTTCAGCCTTGGAGTGGTACACTAGGCAGGATCACACCCGTTGGTATATGTGGGATGACTTAGCCCAGGCCTTTGCAAATCACTTCCAGTATAATTTGGAGATTGTTCCCGATCGACTCTCCTTGACAAAGATTGAAAAAAAGTGTGGGGAGAGCTTTAGGGAATATGGATTAAGATGGAGAGAGCGGGCTGCAAGGGTCGATCCACCCATGAAAGAGGGTGAGATGGTGGATTATTTCTTGCAAGCTCTAGAGCCCACTTATTGTGGGCACTTGGTGTCAGCTGTTGAAAAGGCATTCAATGAAGTTGTCAAAATGGGAAGTATGGTAGAAGAGGGTTTAAAGTCTAATAAGATCATGAGCTACTCAGCAATAAAGGCGACAACCCAAGCCATCCAGACTGGCACTGGAGGGGTTGTGGGAAAGAAGAGGAAAGAAGAAGTAACGGGCGTGTAAGGTAGGACATGGTCCAGGGGTCCTTCCCCTTACTATCAACCCCGTCCACATCACCAACCTTACCCACCTACACCATACGGCCCGCCGCAACATTACTATCCACCTTCTATTCCTCATTTTTCAGTCCACCATGCTCAAACTTATCCTCAGCCACAAGCACCATGGCGTGCACCCACTCCTCACAACACCTATCATACCCAAAATACATAACCACCTCCCAAAACATACAGGAGTCCCGGTGGAACTGGTTTCCGCCCAAACTTTGGTGCCAGAAATGATAGACTACAGAAGAAAAAGACTTTCACTCCGCTTGGAGAATCCTACACCAGCCTATTTCACAGGCTGAGGCAGCTTGGAGTTCTAAACCCTATTGAACCAAAAATCCTAAACCCACCACCAAGGAACCTGGACCATTCCGTCAGTTGCGAATATTGCTCAGGAGCTCCGGGGCACGATACGGAGAAATGTTGGCACTTGAAGACTGCTATTCAGGAACTCATTGACACTAGGAGAATTGAAGTGCAGGCTCCTGAAACTCCTAATATTACGCAGAATCCCTTACCGACTCATCATGAGGCTCACATGATTGAGTTAGTACAGAGGGGAGAGTGCAAGAAGCCATCTCAGACGGTGATGATGATCAAAGCAAGTGAAAGTAAAGCAGATGAGAAATCAATTGGTGGGAAAACAGTAGTTGTAGCGGAACAAGTGGTTAATGAGCCAGTGTTGATAGTAAAACCAGAACCAGTGAAAGTGATAATACCAGGCGCAATTGTTAAGCCTATATTGGTTGTAAAAGGTGCTCAAGCGGAACCGGTCATCATTAAACCGGTAGCTCAGTTGCCTGTGGTAGATGCAAAGGTTGTTCCGTGGAATTATAATAAAGTGACTGTTATGTATCGGGGAAAAGAAGTTAAAGATGAAGTATGCGAAACTCATGGTTTGACAAGATCAGGGAGGTGTTTTGCCCCTGAGGAATTAAAAAAAGCTAAAACAACTAGGGACAATCCGGCACCAGTGAAAAAAACTGTCACCGAGGAGGAAGCTGAAGAATTTCTGAGAAAAATGAAGGCACAGGATTATTCGATAGTGGAACAATTAAGGAAAATGCCGGCGCAGATCTCTCTATTGTCTTTGTTAATCCATTCTGATGAACATCGCCGGGCGCTAATGAAGATCTTAAATGAAGCACATGTGCCAGAGAAAATTACTGTAAACCATCTTGAAAAGATTGCGAACAAAATTTTTGAGGTGAACAGGGTAATATTTTCTGATGATGAATTACCAGTGGAGGGAACTGAACACAATAGGGCTCTGTACCTTACAGTAAAATGCGAGGATGTTGTAGTGACCCGGATTCTAATTGATAATGGATCTAGTGCCAATATTTGCCCTTTATCCACTCTGGAGAAGTTGAAGGTTGATAATGAAAGAATTCACAAAAACAGTATCTGTGTACGGAGATTCGACGGTGGAGGGAAGAATACTGTGGGAGATATTGTGCTAGAGCTTACAATTGGGCCTGTGGAATTCACGATGGAGTTCCAAGTGTTGGATGTTGCTGTGTCTTATAATCTTTTACTAGGCCGACCATGGATCCACGCTGCAAAAGCTGTGCCATCTTCGCTACATCAGATGGTTAAATTTGAATAGGATCGTCAAGAGATCGTGGTCCACGGGGAGGACAATTCTTGCAATACTATTATACCTTTTGAGGAAGTCGAAGATGATAAGGGCCCGTGGGTGTATCAAGTGGTGGATACAGTGCCGGTCGCTAAAGTCCCGGAAGGTGAACATGTTCCTGTGCCTAAGGTGGCTACCGCGTCTGTTGTGGTAGCGACAGAAATATTGAGAAATGGATTTATACCCGGAAAGGGTTTGGGAGCTTCACTACAGGGCATTATACAACCAGTGTCTCTAAGGAGAGCCAGAAAGTTGAAAAAGAAAGTATGGACCCTCCCTAAACCTATCCCTCGCCTTTCCCGTTCTTTCATCCGGTCTGGTACTAAAAGGCGCCCGGCAACAATGATGCCCAGCTCTGTGGTGAGAAAACCTGACAAGGAATTGATCGAAAGATTTGAAATGTTGTTCGATGAAGTGAATGTGGTGGAAGCAGATGAGGGTCCAAGTAGAATTGATGTCCAGTTCATGGGATCTCGGGCCAATCTTAATAACTGGGAAGCTACTCCTCTTCCAACTCGGAGGGAGTCGCGGTAGTTAGTTTTTGATTTGCTTTTTGAGTATTAAATCTGTTTTATTTCAAGGTTGTAATTCAGATTTCTATGTTCCGTCCAATTGGATGAGTCAAACCTTGTTATCTTACGAATTTCAATGAAATGCAATTTCTTTCTCTCTCCATTCCTGATAGCCTTTATTTTGTCTTTCTTTTCTCTTTCTTGTAAAGTCCATTTTATGCTGATTTCAATGATGTNGGTGGAATATGATGACAAGGAATCTTTGGAAGAAATTAGTAAAGAATTGAGTCAATATGAGGAAAAACCCAAACGTAACTTGAATGACACGAAAGCAATCAATCTGGGGGATCAGGTATAATGTTCGTGAAACAAAAATAAGTGTCCATTTAGAAGCCTCACTCAGGGAAGAATTGATCAAGTTGTTGTTTGAATACAAAGATATCTTTGCATGGTCATACGATGATATGCCGGGTTTGAGTACTGATCTGGTGGTCCACAAATTGCCCACTTATTCAGAATGCCCACCTGTCAAGCAGAAGTTGAGAAAATTTAAGACAGACATCAGTGTGAAAATTAAAGAAGAAGTCAATAAGCAGTTTGAGGCGAAGGTTATACGGGTTACCAAATATCCCACCTGGTTAGCCAATGTCGTGCCTGTGACAAAGAAATATGGAAAAACCAGAGTGTGTGTTGATTATCAGGATCTCAACAAGGCGAGTCCAAAAGACAATTTTCCATTGCCGAACATCCACATACAGATTGACAATTGTGCCAAACATGAGATTGGTTCTTTCGTGGATTGTTATGCGGGTTATCATTAGATTTTAATGGATGAGGAAGATGCTGAAAAGATGACATTCATCACACCTTGGGGGACATACTGTTACAGGGTGATGCCGTTTGGGTTAAAGAATGCAGGGGCAACATACATGAGGTCGATGACCACCATGTTCCATGATATGATACATCGAGAGATTGAAGTTTATGTGGATGAGGTAATTATCAAGTCCAGAAAGCAGTGTGATCATGTTAAAGACCTGAGGAAGTTTTTCCAGAGGCTTCGCAGGTACAATCTCAAACTCAATCCGGTAAAATGCGCATTTGGAGTCCCGTCAGGGAAATTGTTGGGGTTTGTGGTAAGACGACGGGGTATTGAACTAGAACCATCCAAAATTAAAGCCATCCAAGAATTGCCTCCGCCAAAGAGCAAGAAAGAAGTGATGAGTTTGCTTGGCAGATTGAATTATATCAGCAGGTTCATTGCTCAGCTTACCTCAACTTGCGAGCCTATCTTTAAACTACTGAAGAAAGATGTTGCAGTCAAATGGACAGATGAGTGCCAGGCCGCAATCGATAAAATCAAGGAGTATTTGGCCAATCCACCTGTATTGGTTCCGCCTGAGCCAGGAAGACCTCTGATTCTCTACCTGACAGTATTGAATAATTCTTTTGGCTGTGTACTGGGGCAGCATGATGTCACAGGGAAGAAAGAGCAGGCAATTTACTACCTCAGTAAAAAGTTCACATCTTACGAGGTAAAATACACTCAGCTGGAAAGGACGTGCTGTGCTTTGTGGCACAGAAGTTGAAATATTATTTGTCAGCATATACCACTTATCTCATCTCCCGGCTGGATCCGTTGAAGTACATCTTCCAGAAGCCCATGCCCACAGGGAGGCTTGCTAAATGGCAAATCCTGCTCACAGAATTTGATATTGTTTATGTGACATGTACTGCGATGAAAGCACAAGCAGTGGTTGATCACCTAGCGGAGAATCCAGTTGATGATGAATATGAACCGTTGAAAACATATTTTCCTGATGAAGAGGCAATGTACATTGATGAACCAGGGCAAGATGAAAAACCTGGGTGGAAGTTATTCTTTGATGGGGCTGCCAATAACAAAGGCGTCGGGATAGGAGTGGTACTTATTTCAGAAATAGGGCAACATTGCCCTGTTACAGCTCAGCTTCGCTTCTTTTGCACCAACAATATGGCTGAATACGAGGCATGTATCTTAGGTTTAAGGATGGCTATCGATATGGGTGTCCAAGAGATCTTGGTCATGGGCGACTCAGATCTTTTGGTACATCAAATTCAAGGAGAATGGGAAACACGGGACTAAAAACTCATACCATACCAGCAATGTTTGCATGAAATTTGCCATCGGTTTCAGTCCATAGAATTCAAGCACATTCCGAGAATTCACAATGAAGTTGCTGACGCTTTGGCCACTTTGGCGTCAATGCTGCATCATCCAGATAAGGCTTATGTGGACCCATTACAGATTTAAGTCCGAGATCAACATGATTATTGCAATACGGTAGAAGAGGAGCTTGATGGTGAGCCATGGTTCCATGATATTAAAGAATACCTCAGAATGGGAGTGTATCCGGCACAGGCCACAGGATATCAAAAGAGAGCTATCAGACGATTGGCAAGCGGATTTTACTTTAGCGGAGGGGTTTTGTACAAAAAAACTCCAGATCTTAGTTTGTTGAGGTGTATGGATGCAAAGCAGGCCACAACAATCATGACCAAGTCTATGCGGGAGTTTGTGGACCACATATGAGTTGGTATGTGTTGGCAAAGAAATTCTCCGAGCGGGATATTACTGGCTTACTATGGAACGGGACTGTATCAACTTTGTGCGCAAGTGTCATCAATGCCAGGTACATGGAGATTTGATCCATTCTCCACCATCTGAGTCGCATACAATGTCGGCACCATGGCCCTTCGTTGCTTACGGTATGGATGTCATTGGGCCAATCGAGCCAGTAGCATCTAATGGGCATAGGTTTATTCTGGTTTCTATTGATTATTTTACTAAATGGGTTGACGCGAAAACTTTCAAATCAGTGACCAAGAAAGCAGTGGTTGATTTTGTGCATGCAAACATCATTTGCCGGTTCGAAATTTCGAAAGTTATCATCACAGATAATGGTGGCAATCTTAACAGTCATTTGATGGCGGAGACATGTCAGAAGTTTAAAATCACACACCGTAATTCCACACCATATTGTCCTAAGGCGAATGGAGCAGTTGAGGCAGCTAATAAGAATATCAAGAAAATACTTCGGAAAATGGTGGAAGGATCAAGGCAGTGGCATGAGAAATTACCCTTTGCTTTATTAGGATATCGCACTACTGTTTGCACTTCAGTAGGGGCAACTCCTTATTCATTGGTGTATGGCACGGAGGTAGTGATACCTGCAGAAGTTGAGATACCTTCCCTTCGAATTATTGTGGAGGCGAAAATTGATGATGATGAATGGGTCCAAACCCGTCTGGAACAATTGAATTTGATTGATGAAAAGAGATTGGCAGCAGTATGTCATGGGCAATTGTATCAATAGAGAATGGCCCGAGCTTATAATAAGAAAGTGCGTCCACGAAAATTTGAAGTCGGACAATTGGTATTGAGGCGTATCTTACCTTATTGGGCTGAAGCTAAAGGAAAGTTCGCTCCCAACTGGCAGGGGTCATTTGTTGTAATGCGAGTGTTGTCCAATGGTGCATTGTATCTAACAGATATGGAAGGAAAATGTGTAGAAATGGCTATCAATTCTGATGCAGTCAAGAGATATGATGTATGATTTCTTTATCTTTATATATCTGATTGTATTTGACATGTTTTGAGATTGAAATGATGAAGGCATTTTGTTCTGCTATCCAAACACTTTATCCTTTACTATCCCTTTGAGCCTTATTATATTTTCTTTCATATCCCTCTTTCGGAATCAACAACAAAAATCAAGGATTGAACGGGGAAATTAAGTGGAGAAAGAAGAAAAGAAAATAAGAAAAGGAAAAAGAAAGAAAAAGAAAAAAAAGAAAAAAGAAAAAGAAAAAGAAGAAAAGAAAGAAAAAGAAAAGAAAAAGAAGAAAAGAAAGAAAAAGAAAAAAAAGAAAGAAAAGAAGAAAAGAAGAAGAATGGAAGGAAGGAAACATCAGAACAATGAAGCGATTTTATGGCCTGAACTACATTTGACTTGATCCCGTAAGGGTACGTAGGCAGCCTCACTGGGGTTCAGTCACAGCCGAAGAAAAGTTCAAGAATCCCCAAGAATGAAACTGGGGCAGAAGTTATGTTTGTTGTGAAAGATATGATTCCGAAAGTTGTAATTTTGAACCCACGTTGAAATATTTTGAGCTTTTATACCCTTCTTTCTAAACCCATCCAAAAGCCACATTACGGTCCAAAGAAAGACCTTCTGATCAATTTTAAAGAAATGTCTGCGCAAGCAGGTAAGGTGAATCATGTTGTGGACAACACTCGGGGGACCAGAAGATGTGAAAATTGAAAATGAGAGAGTCTTAATTGTGAAAACCCTCACGGGCACCGTAAGGCGATGTGAGTTGATAGATATTAAATGAGAGAGTTTTATTGGTGAAAACCCTCATGGGCACCTAAGGCGATGAGAGTTGAGAGATATTAAAATGAGAGAGTCTTATTGGTGAAAACCCTCACGGGCACCGTAAGGAGAAAGTGAGTTTCCAGATGGGCAAATGAAGAAAATGTGTGGTTGAAAGATGTTTGGAAGTGGCAGAACAAGCAAGGATTGGTTTATGGTGCAAGTCAAATTGTGAAAGTATGGAAAAGCAAATGTGGCAATTGATAGTTGATTTGGCTGGACAGACTAGGCTGGTTAATCAAAAATGCATGGCATGATCAATGGAATCAGCCTTTCCGCTCAGATAAGTCCTGTCCTTTCAGAGTCTTTCTATCCTTAAAAACTTCGAGGTCATTGCATTTCATTTTTCTTGAAATCTGTCTATAAGACATTTTAGTCAAATCTAATTACCGGTTTCCCAGTTGTATGGCACAAAGAGATCGGGATATATTAAAGGAAAGTAAAACATGAAGGACCAATGTAAATCCCATCAGAAGGGTAATCAGATAATTGGAAGAAGAATCAAGGTTTCACAGAAAGGAGAACAAAAACACAAAGACAGTAGCATGAAGTAAAACATTTGGGTCATCAGGATCAGAGTATTTGAAAGTTAGCCGGGAAATCATGGCAAGTCAAAACAAGTTCAAAGAAGCAAGTCGGAGCAAGTTCAAAAACGGAAGCATGGCCAATAAGAATGCCAGCAGCTAACCACCATTTTATACTAACAAATCGTTCTTTGATTAAAATAGGGGCAAAAAGAATTTTTCTTTGTAAACAGGAGCCTACCTGGATAACAAGGGAACACTATCCAAAGTTCGCAAGCAGGCGCCCACCTGAAGAACAAGGGAATACATTCCAAAGTGCAGCAATCAGGCACCCACCTGAAGAACAAGGGAAGTATAATGCAACTTTTATCTTTTAAGTTAACATTCCGTAACACAACGCGCCCAGTTATCAAACTAGGGCAGAAAATTTTTCTTGTTTTGTATGTTTGTTGCAAGCAGGAGCCCACCTGAAAAACAAAGGGAATACTTTTCAAAGCCAGCAAGCAGGAGCCCACCTGAAAAACAAAGGGAATACTTTTCAAAAGCAGGATCCCACCTGAAAAACAAGAGAATACCTTTCAAGCAATTGCAAGGAGGAGCCCACCTGAAGAATAAAGAGAATACTTTTCAAAATCAACAAGCAGGAGCCCACCTGAAGAACAAAGGGAATATCTTTTCAAATTCAGCAAGCAGGCACCCACGTGGAAAACAAGGGAAGTACATTCCAAATTTTAGCTTTAAATTTTAATATCTGATAACACGATAAGCCCAGTCACCATACTGGGGAAGAAATTTTCTTTGGTTGTCTATTTTGTTGTAAGCAGGAGCCCACCTGGAGAACAAGGGAATACTTTCTCAAAGTAATTGCAAGCGGGAGCCCACCTGGAGAACAAGGGAATATGTTTTAAAGAAATCGCAAGCAGGAGCCCGTCTGAAGAACAAGGGAATATCTTTTCAAGCAATTGCAAGCAGGAGTCCACCTGAAGAATGGACACATATTTCAAAACATATTTCAAGGCAACAGCCAGAATTCCATTGGAAGAATACAAGATGCAAGATCAAGGCAATACAAAAGCACAAAATGCCAGGCATAGATAGGATTTTTGTAAATCATAGAGCATAGTTTAGGCTAGCTTCTTTTTATCTTTACATGGTGTAATAAGGGGGTCAGCAAGCAGTAACAGCAACAACAACAGAGAAATCACAGCTTCCTGGTAGTCCCAGCTACCAGACACTCCTGAACTATACTGACCTGATTCCTGTTTAGCCCGGGATATGTAGGCAACCTCTGAAGCAGGGTGCGGTCAAACTTTTCAAAAATGCTTCACACGGAATATGCGAATGTGCAATAATCCCTCATTACCGCTCACTTGTCAGTGTTTCCGGGCAAAGAGGGACAGCTGTGAGCACGTGATTTTTGCCTTAAGCAAATTATTCCTAAAATTCAAACAAAATGATTTTTCATTATTTTTACAACTTTTGTTGAAATTTGTTGCATTTTTGTGTTAATTAGTTGCCTAATAATTCATATTAAAAAAAAATATGCATATGCATTTGGATTTTTAATTTTATAATTTTAGTATTAATTTCGAAACAATTTAAGGAAAAATAAAAAATATATAATAGCATTACTATAAAATAGATATTAAATAAATTTTAGAATTTAATTAGTTTAACAATTTAATAAAATCAGAAAAAATATATATAATTGGAGAAGTAAAAAATAATACAAAAAACAAGTGAAAATACAATACAAAAATACAAGGAAATAATGGATTGTTTTAAAATTTGGGCCAAGTATACTAGCCCAAATAATAATACCCATGTCCAGGCCCTAAACACCCCTTACCCGTCTGCCCAATGAAATCCAAACGACCCCGTTTCAAGAAAATCAATCTGGCCATTGAAATGAATCAATCCAACGGCTGAAACCTGATCTCCTCAAGAAAATAAACGACGACGTTTGCATCGTGTGATCTGGACTCTTCGTTACTTTGATCCAACAGTTATATGGCTTGTTTTCATTAAAAATGAACGGCGTCGTTTTGTGCTCAAAGGATCTGAACCGTTGAAATCATTCAATCCAACGGGTATAGATCATTGATACTTTTAATATACATAATATACCAAATAAACGAAAACCCTAAAATCATTTTAATTCTTTCTTCTCCCCCGTCTAACCTAGCCGCCTCCCTCTTCTCTCACAGACCCCGCCGGAACCCTACCGGCGGGAGACAACACCATGGCCAACCGCCTCCAAAAATACACCCCAGAACCACCTTGAACCCCTGATCCCACCCCTCCACTTCTTTTCCCTCGAATCACTTTCCTTGTTCTCGAATATTCAAAAGAGTGTCGCCAGAACCCTAACTCCGGCGAACACTAGTTCATCCAAATAAGCCCAAAATCATACCAAACCACCCCCTTACCACCCTCATCACTGTCGTAAAGGTTTTGAGCCTTAAAAGTCACTGGAGCGGCTCGAATCATAAATTTAAAGTGCTCCAGTGGCCAAAAATTCAAGAAAAAGTTAACGCCAAAACCCTTGGATGCTGGAAAACGTGGTAACTAAAAAGAAGAAAAAGAAAACTGTCCGAATAAACGAGAAAAGCTAAGTTCTTGTTTCTTTTTTCTTTCTGTTCTTTGCATATGTTTTATTTGTGTTTTCTTTAAAACTAATTTTGTTTTGATTTACTAGTATTTTTAGGGTTCTTGATTGTTTACTAGCTATTTCTTAATTTTTGTTTATTTTAAAAAATAATAATAGTATTAAATCTGATACTCTTAGGTTTAGTTTCTGATATTAATATTAGGTTTAACAAATATTGGATTTTTCTGATTAATTTTGATTTAGTTGATATAAAATAGTATAAGTGGATTTTATGATATTCAGTATGATTTTATTTGTTTTTTTCAGTAGCTCCTGATAATAACTAATTGTGATAATTGTTAGTGATTAATTTGGATATTTGAGTTTTTTTTAGTAGATTGGTTATAGCTGCTTGAATTTTGATTAGTAATGAGTTTTTAGGGTTAATTAGTATTGCTTTTGGTTATAGTTGATAATCAATAGTTAGTCGATTGGTTATAGCTGTTTGTTAATTAGTGTCTGATTATATTTCAATTTGATTAAGTAATTAGTAGTTGATTCAGCTTTAATTCTGAAAATCAATCAAACTTAAGGGGTAAAAGGGTGAATGGTGAGTAAGTCAGTTGGTAAATTCAAGTAAGGTTCAGGGGTAATTTGGGTACATAAAAGGGGTTAAGGGTAATAAACCTTAGGAAGTGGGGGCATTCTGGGTAGAAGGAAATGTCAATAAGGTAATTTTCTAAGAGAGGTAGGGATATGTAGGGTAATACACTTAGATATAATGTTCTAGATGGGGTAATTAATGTGATTTTTCACAAATAAGGGTATCCAATCGAGTAACTAATAAAAAATAAGGATAAAACTGAAATAAAAGAGGGACCATAGTGTAATTAACAAAGTTTGAACTTCCCTCCAAAATTAAATCTATAAATAGGCATCAATGGGCATCATTTGTTAAGTTTTGGGCAATCTGAAATATCTCCTCAAATAGTATACTATTTTTCTCTTCAATTTTTGAAATTCGTCTCTTCAAAAATACAAAAAACATTAGATTTAGCAGAAGATAAAAAAATTTCACTGTTTCATTATTTTAAAGCTCAAAAATGAAGGCTGTTGATCGACTTTGTGTGATTCTGGTGGTTAAACTGCTGTGAAAGTATATTGATTTGATCGAGTTTATTTGTTCATTGGTTCACGTTTGGTTGTGGCTTAAATCTGGTGTTGTGAAGCTGTGATTGAATTGCTGTGTTGATTTCTGTTGCTGATTGTTGATTAGAGATCTAATTCAGTTTCTCCTCTAATTCTTATACTCAGGTACACATTTATGATCACTGATGTAGTTCGAGTTTTTTGAGCAATGGAATAGAACGTGCATCTGCTGTTTCAAAGTTTTTTAGCAATATATATGTACTGATTCTGATTTACATATAATCTAGCTATGACAAATTGTATTCATTAGGAATAGTTAAGTTTGTAATTAAAATATGATTTTTCGGACTGCTTTACTGATATTTGGACTCTAATTGAACTGTGATTTGTAATAAGGCTTTAACAGAACTCAGAACTTATGGTATTAATGAGGTAGCTGTTAGATCTAGGGATAGTTTCGAACAATTAGTATGCAGTGAAAAATCTGAAAAATTTCTGTTGTTTAGTCTCATGTTATAGGAATAGTTTTGATTATTAGAAATTAACAAGTAAAAACGAATATTTCATATACTTAACCTTTTAGCATGTATTAACATTTCAGTAGTTCGGTTCTGCATTTTGAATATGTTAGAATTTTTAATTGATAGTAATAGTTAAAATCTGTTTAAAAATGATAGTTTAATATGTAATTGTTTAATAACAGATTTAGTTGATTGGGATTTGTTGAATTAGTAAGGATCGAATAAGAAGTCAGCATGTTTGTGTTGATTAAATCCTTGTAATAAATTGTAGCTTTGATAATCCAGTAGATCTTTTATAAAACTAGTAATCACACACATTTAGCCTGATTTGGATCAATTTCAATGTTATTTTAGTCAGCGTTTGGGCTCAGCTTAATGTTCAGGAATGAACGGCCCATTTCAAGAAATTGTGGCCTCAATAGGCCCAGTTTTGATACGCATGCTCATGCGAGTTTGGCCAATCTAGATCTCCTTTATGCACGTCTGGCTTTGTTCCTTCCTTGGGCCATCGTCAAGGCCCAAAAAGATGTGAGAATTTATAAACCAAAATGAAATAGCTCCCAAATAATAATTAACTAGGATTTTCCTTCATTTTAGAGACTTAACTAAATAGATAATTGTAATTATTTTTAGGGTTGGCCTTTTAATAAAATGATGAGACGAGCCTCGCCAAAACAAAATACAAAATTGCGGGGCCCTCAATAATTGCTATAAAAAATATATTTAGAAATTGGGAGGACCGTTTAGCGAATTTCATGGTCTTCCCCAAAGTTAATAAACGCGTAGTCGCTTTAGGCGCGTATGTTAATAATATTACCTTCCCAAAATGGGTGCACATTTATGTGACCCAAATCCAAATCTCAACGAAGTCGAAATGTGTTAAAGGCCACGAGCGTACTGGTACGGCGCAGTTTGAGATACATTTTTACGACGTTGTAATTCTTGTAAAAAAAATATAATAAATATAATAAAAGGGGTTTGTTAATAAAAGGCACATAAAATAGAATATATATGGAAATCAGATAAAATCAAATACAACAGTTGAGCGACCGTGCTAGAACCATGGAATCCGGGAATGCCTAACACCTTTTCCCGGGTTAACAGAATTCCTTATCTGGAATTCTGGTTCGCGGACTGTTAACAGAGTCATATTTTCCTCGGTTCGGGATTCAACAGGTGACTTGGAACCATTAATCTTCCAAGTGGCGACTCTGAATAAATAATAATAAATCCCGTTCCGACTGTCCTTTAATTGGAAAAACTCCTTTATGCCCTTCACGGGGAGTATTACAACACGTAAAAAGGAGGTGTGACACCAACTTCTCACCGTTGTTTTCCACTTTATCCTCTTATCTGACCCCGTATCTTTTCTATGATAGCTGGTTCCCCTTGAAGATTTTGCCACTTTCTTCATTCACCCGTGTCGCTAAAAATACCTTTTCTGCTGGGGATATCCCTCTTCTTTTTGTGGCATAGCTCGGATGCTAGCATTTTCCCGACCCTTGAGTCTCATATGAACTTCCAAATTATGCCCATTGCTCCCCGCGTTGTTCTTTCTTTATTTGTCCACTGGCGTTGGCCTTGAGGTCTATAACCTTCGATTTTTGCTGGGGATATCCTTCTTGACACTGGTCCATCCCTTTGTCAATCTCCTCTTGCTGGGGAATGTCCTTCTTGACACTGGCCTTACGCTTGTTCCTTCTTGACTTATACCACTTGGATGTTCTAATCAGATCTCGTCTTGCATAATTGGAAAGCTGATGGCAAATTTTGAAGTCATTTCTCACTTGTTTCGACCAAACAGACTCTGCGTGGGGGAATTTTTAGATGAAAGGAGATTGATAAGAAGGGACAGAATAGAAGATAAAAAGAAAGGGATGACTATCTAACAAGAAAACTATAAAATAAAAACCTATCCAACGCGGATACCAACTCTAATGGTCATGACATACACATGTGGCCTATCCTCCGTCGTTAATCATTTTTCATAATCTTCGTCTGGTAATTTCACTTCTGATTCTCAATCTTTATTCGACTTGTAGTGCCCGGAGGGTTTTCACTATCAAGCCTCTCTCATTTTGGCTTTTCTCTCAGCTCACAGTCGCCTCAAGGTGCTCATGAAGGTTTTCACCAATAAGACTCTCTCTTATTTGTATTACTTTTCAGCTGGGGATCGGGGTGTCACCGATAAGACTCTCTTTTTTATTTTGTTTCTACAGGGGACCGGAGTCTTTTCTGCTGGGGGTCGAAGTGTTATGCCCATTGATACGACTCTTTCATTTGTCTGACTTGGCATCTTTTGCAGACTGATCAGAAGGTCTTTCTGTGGACCGTAATGTGGGATTTTGGATAGGCTAGAAAGAAAGGGTATTTAAAGGCTCAAAAACAAAATAACTTGGGTTCAAAATTTACAACCTTCGGAACTAGATTTCTTTAAAACAAACACAACTTCTGCCCCAGTTTCTTGCTTGGGGATTTTTGATCTTTTGTTGCACTATGTTACACTATGACCGAGCCGTGAAGCGCCTACATATCCTCTTTGAGGAATCAGGTCAAACGTAGTTCCCAATTCCTCGTTATTCTAGTTTTCCTTTCCACTTTTCTTTTCTTTTTCTTTTTCTTTATCTCTTTCTTTTCTTTTTGTTGTTTTTCTTTTTGTTTTTTTTTTCTTTTATTTATCTTCTATGTTTGTGTTTCCAATCTTTGCTACTGATTCCGAAGGAGGGATATGAAAGAAAACAAATAAGGCTCAACGGGTTAACAAAGGATAAAATATTTAGATAGCAGAACAAAATACCTCCGTCATTTCAATCTTCAAAACATGCCAAGTGCAAACAACACAATTAAACATTCACAACATCTTTTGATTGTGCCAGACTTAATAACCATATCCACACATTTGCCTTTTCATTTGTCTTTTTTTTTTAAGCACGGTTGGGCAACACCCTCATTTTCATTATCATGAACGACCCCTGTTAATTTGGCCGGCTTGCCTTTACAATTTCCTTTATGTCTTATCCGCCCATGGTTCCACATGGCTCGGACTTCAAATGATCTCAACTGTTCTTATTTTCTTTATATGCCCCTATCATTTTCCCAATTGCTTTAAGATTAGGGCTAGAACTATGTGTGCATGTCATATCACTAGAGTCGACAGGAAAAGAACTATAAAAAGGAGAGAATAAAATAAAATGACTAAAAATAAAGAAAATAGGATATTGCATTGGACGATGAAACAGTTCGAACAGCCAGATAAGCAAACTAAATTAGGGTTACAACCTTTAGAACAAATCTAGACAACACTAACATGAGATATTATGACCAACGGAACTGGGCAAAATCAAAAGATAGAAGGGTTTTATTTACAAGACAATATCCAGATTACAACCCTGAAATAATCTGGACAACAGAAATGACAACAAAATAAGCCACCAAAACTCCACTCTGGTTGACCAAGAAATGGAGAGTCTTCCCAATTACCAAGCACAACATCTTAACCACTGAGCTTCGCATCAATATTGCCAAGACCACTATCTGTTTCAACACCTTCAGCTTTAGTCAATACACCCCCAAGAGGATTCTTATGCTCTTTATTACTGGCGTCAATCACAATCACTCCTTCGTGAATTATTCTTTTTATTTCCCTTTTCAAGGAACGACAACTCTCAATGCTATGCCCTTGGACATTGGAGTGGTATGTGCATCGTGTAGTAGGATCAAATCTTCTTGCACGTCGATCTGGAGTATATCCGGCGATCGGCTCAATCAGTCGGAATGCTTTAGCATTTCCAACAGACTTGCATAAGATTCGCCGATAGGGGTAAGAGACTTTTCTCGTTTCAGAAACCTCTCATTCCTAAATGCCTGATTTAGCTGGAAACCTGATCCGGGAGGTTTTCGGTTTGCTTGTGGGGATGGATAGGCATTTCGTGGAGCTGGGTACTTGGCAAGTGAAGAATGTCTTTGGGAGTCCCGTAGATAGAAGTAACGTTGGGGAGGGTCATATGGCGCCCAAGGATATCCACGGGGACGATGTTGGGCGTTTAGCAAGGGCGACCACTGGACTCTGACATTGGTGGAGCATTATAACATCTTTTCTTTTCATGGGAAGATCACCCCGGGCCACTTGTTCACTCCATCTGAGCCAGAATTTCCCAAAACCTTCTTTAGGTTTCTCTTCTATCTGAGATATGGAGGAGTGATTCGGGACAATGTCTATATTATTCTGAAAGTGTCGTACAAAATCCTGAGCTATGTCTTCCCATGCATGCCACTTACTGATATCTTGACGATCATACCATTCCAAGGCTGCCCCAGTCAAGCTTTTACTAGAGTATGCCATTAGCAGATCGTCTTTCTCTCCAACATTCCTCATTTCCTTGCAATATTCCTTCAGATGGACTACCGAATCTTCGCATTCCTTATTCAAGTTGAACTTTGGTACTTTAAACCTTGCGAGCAGGCGAACGTCAGGGAGTGTACACAACTCTTAGTAGGACATGCTTCCTCGGTCTTCCGTTTCTTGTACGTTCCTTATGGATTGTTCTATGTTCTTCAGCCTCTCAGAACTTGAAGGAAGAGTGATGGAGATACTAGGGTGATCAGGAGACGCCAAAGTTTGGGTAAGGACAACATCTGAGAAACCAGGCGGTGGCGGTATGGGTGCCTTCCCAACCATCCAAGCCTGATACATGTCAGTCACAAGCTATCTTAACATTTTCACTTCTTCTGCCAACCCGTTGTTCTGTTCAACCAGCTGTTGTTGGGCATCGGTACCAACCCACTCACTTCTGTTGTTCTCTACCATTGTTTTTTTTCTTTTGTGTTGCAAGGAAGAGTTACCACTTTGAAACCACAACCAACTACCCTTCTGATATGAACATACCAAAATGAATCCATCACGTTAGCGTTGGGCTATTTGACAGATAGGTAAACACATATCAGGGATGTAATGCACCTAGGTAGTTAAACCTTTCTATCATGCATTTGCTTCAGTTACGTGCGTCATTCCGGCTTCTTATAATTGCGCTCCTTTTGAAAAATCTCCCAAACTTTCCTTTATTTCTTATTCTCTTTTGTTTTTATATTATTCCTTTTTTTTCTTTTTTTTTTCTTTTTTTTAGCGGTGGTCGAATCTTAGGTGGCTTGCCTACGTATCATGTCCCCGCATGAATCAGACCGTGCGTAGTTCTGACAGATACACGGTAAACAACAACAAAATATTTTTTTTTTTCATTTTTATAATAAAATGAACTTGATAACACAGGTTTAAAACTGACCATACTAACAGACTTTGACGAAAAGACGACCTACAGACTCGAACATCAAACAACCCACATCTCTAATCAAAAGAAGTACAAATTAAAAAACAAACTGGCAAATTCCTTCCCCTATATACCAATTTTAACCAAATGGCTACTTTTGCAAACGTGGCCCCTTCCCAATTTCTCATGAATTTTGAGTCCGGGAGGATTTATTTTATGACGCTTTACAAGCTTGTCCGTTCTTTTACGAAAATGGCCTTTCGACAACTGAAAGATACTCTAAGGCTATCTCAGAAAGAACAATTTAATATATTACCAAAGCTAGCTCGACTTATTTTGACCAAAAATCCAAATGGTATTCACTTGCCCACTGACTCTTTTTCCTATTTTCCAAATTAAAATACAAGACCTGGTTTTGCAAACACGGCCTTTCAGCACCTCGGGGACGAAGATTTTAAGGTTGTGTTAGCTAACCGGCCAAAATCCTAAAAATGACCCAAAGGTGGTAGTTTATGCAAAATCAGCCTTCCGGCGTCCCTTCGGGAACATTTGGCTATTTCCGGCAAAAATAGCATCACCGACTTATTTATGACTCTTTTTCTTGTTTTTCAAAAATAGAAAACCCGATATTGCAAACACGGCCTTTCAGCGCCTCGGAGACGAAGATTTTAAGGCTGTGTGGGTCAACCGGCCAAAAAAATAACCAAAGGTGGCCGTTTATGCAAAGTCAGCCTTCCGGCGTCCCTTTAGGGAACATTTGGATATGTTTGACAAAGGTGGCATCACCCGACTTATTTTACGACAAAAATTAAAATTTGACATTTTTAGCTATTTTTGCAAAAGGGGAGGTTGGACCCGATGAGGGTTGCCTACGTATCTCACACCTGTGAGAGTCAAACCGGCGTAGTTCGCCAATAAAACAAATTGTTTTTGAAAACAAAGACATTTTTTCTTCCTTTTTGTTTTTTTCTCTTTTTTTTTCATTTTATCGGCGAAATAAAGCTATTTTCGGAGACAAGACTATATTTTTTCTTTTTCAGTGGTAAATAAAACAAACTATTTTTGAAAAATAAAAACTTTTTTTTTTCACTGGCAAATAGAACAAATTATTTTGAAAATAAAAACTTCCCCCTTTTTTCTTTTCATCGGCAAATAAAATAAACTATAAAAATAATTTTTTTTTCATTTTCTCAAAAATCTGGCAGAGTTTCGATACTACTTGGACTGGTTTCTTTCTAAAAATAAGTAGTTATCTCTCTACACTGTTGTTTTTCTCTTTTTCTTTTTTTCACAATTTTCCAATATTTTCAATTTTTAGAAGCTGGTCAGCATGCAAGTCCGAAGCAAAATAAATGCACAGGTAGAAAGTAAGATGCATCAGGATGGTCTTTTTCATTTCAGGTACACCTGTTCTAGACAGACCCAACCCCTGTATTGAGTCCCCTAAGTCAAATGCACATGATGAAAACAAACGTTCCTACTAGGGATCCGGTATGAGGCTTTGTTATTCTAGGTTTAAAACCTGGGTTTATTGTTCTAGACCTGGCTTACCCGAGCGGACAACTCGAGCGGGGGGG
>MU664533.1:19437-35325 GCA_026770625.1 Nicotiana glauca
AGCAGCGTACTGGGGATACAGAAGCTCTGCCGGCTTAGCAACTTATCCGAACCTCATTCTAAAATGGGATTGGACTCTAGACAGAAAAGAGGTCACACGAAGTGCACCCTTCTTCATGATTTAAAAGACTCAGAGAGAAGATGAGTTTTCTAGCAGTTTATATATAGTTCAGATGATATCAAAGCGGTAAAAGGCAGCATTTAGCACATTAGGCCAAAACATGTAATAAAAATCAGATAATAAATAAAGCAAATATAATAATTGTTCTAAGCTCGAATTTCTAACCCTGAACTAATGGTTCTGTGTTAACATCCTCAGCAGATTCTTCAGAGCTGCCACACCTCCTTTTTACCTACTGCGCCCCGCAAGAGGCGTAATAGAGGGAGTTTTTCTAATTAAAGGACAATCGAAACGGGATTCATTTATTAAGAGATTCAGAGTCGCCACTTAGGAGTTTTATGGTGTCCCAAGTCACCGGTTGAATCCCGAATCGAGGAAAAGAATGACTCTGTTTAACAGTCCACGAACCAGAAATCCGGATAAGAAATTTTGTTAACTCGGGAGAAGGTGATAGGCATTCCCGAGTTCCGCGGTTCTAGCACGGTCGCTCAACTGTTATATTTGGCTAAATTATCTGATTTTACAACATGCTTTAACTTATGTGCTTTTTAACCGTAAACCACTTTTATTATTATTATTAAGGAAAATTGAACGTCGTTTAAAACATGTCTTTGGATCGCGTCACATGAAATGCACCCGCAATCTGAAACACATTTTATCTAACATTTTAGGATTTGGATTTGGGTTACATGAAATGCACACCCGAGTTCAGGGAGGTAATGTTATTAAAATTGCGCCTAAAGTGACTAGCGCGTTTGTTATTTTGGAGAAGGCCGTAAAATTCGCTAAACGGCCCATCCCGAATTCTAAGAAGTTATTATAACCATTTATTGAGGGCCCCGTAGTTTGTTTGTTTTATTTGGCGAGGCTCGTCTCATTTTTACTTAAGGATGTCCTAAAGCAACTATGATTTTCTAAATTTATTTTGTCTCTAATAATGGAAGAAAAAAAAGTCCTAATTATTACTATTTATAAATTCGGGCCTCGAGTTCAAGTCCGAATTCAAACAAAAGGGGGCGCCTTCTTAATTTGATCCCGCTACCTAACTCGAAGCCCAAACTTATATTATTAGACAATCACAAGTTTGACAGTCCAAAGATCCAATGGAATACATACGAAGGCCTACTGAAATTCTGCATTATACTATCATCACCAGCTAAACCAAACTAAATTGCTATACACATGGAACACATCTAACTAATCTAACAGCATATTATTTAACAGTCCAAATTAGTTCAAGTACATTCCAATTCATACAAGTTAAATAAAATTGGAATGAGCCTAAAACAAATACAAACTGCCTATCATTTGTTCTACTGCTACATCTTGAACGCAAATCCCATGAGGCAAGCAAATGTGCATTTTTCATTTCATTTTTTTTTTCAACTTTAGCTTCAAATTCAAGCTTACATCAACCCACGGTACCTGGAAATGGAATACAATGAAGAAGAGGTAGGAGTGATCAGCACAGCAGATAATACAGCGACAACAGGATTCAGAACAACTCAAAATCCAGTTTTAAAACCAGAAAAACACTTGACCACAGCCCAAAAATGAATGCAGCAAACCCAGGAGAATTTGAGACCAAATACCAGAATTAACCAAGACAACCAAAGTTGACCCACCAAACTTATTCTGAAATTTTCAGCTATTAGATAATCAGAACAGCATGAATAACACCATGAACTCCTTGAGATAAAACCAGTAAAACACTCCTAGAATATCAATGAAACAGTAACCACTCAAAACTGATTTTTTAAAGCTCTCAAAGAACTCCCTTAAGATTGATTGAACTCTAAAACTGATTACTCTCAAAGCTCTCTTGTTTTCATGTTCAACTCTAAATGTCCTCTCTTAAGAATCTGTCGTCCCCCCTTTTTCCAGTTTTAGTTCTCACAAAGTATTTAACATTCAGGGATCCCCTCAACTTTGTCCTAATGCTCCTATTTATATTTCAAACTCTAGACCCTCCCTCCTTCAACAAATAAGGGAAAAAATGAACCCATATTATTCCCTCATTCTCCCCATTACTGAATGTTTTGTACATTTTTAAATCAAAGGTTATGGGCACCACATTTTTAATTACATTCTCTTAAACTCCCCATACCACTATGTCTTGTTCCCCACTATTACTAAACAAATGCAATATTTTAATAGTACATTAGTACTTAGTGGACAGAACACTCAAATTAAACAATTCTTCAAGTTTTCAACTCCAAAATTACCCCTGAAATCCCTGTGATTCACTGTCCTACCCCAATCCTCTTTAAACCTATACAAAACCCCAATCAGCTATAACCAATTCACCTATTGGTAACCAATTAACAACAATGAGTAGGGAAGAATAACTCAAGCCAAAGATTGCACACAAATTAAAAGTCCGACACAGATTGCACACACACAAACCAAAGATCTAGCTAAATACCAAAATCCATAAAAATTTATATCCTAAGTGCGTATGCTAATGCTGTAACGGGGTAAAAACAATAGTTCACACTGACTTTTATCAAGCAAAACCACAGTAACCCGCTATTGATATCACTAATGTTCAGAATCAGATTCGAAGTACTACTAAGTAATCACAAACAAACCAGATCAATGACATAATAAGAGGCATTCAAAACGAAGCTAAAGCATGGTAGAATAATGAACACAAAATGAAACACAAGCCATAAACTCTGAATTTTTATAGAACCATTAAAATAGAACCATACTAACAAAACAATGAAGATGAAAGACAGACCTGAAGAAGCTTTCCGATTAAACCGAAATGAAGCAACAATTACAACTGCACATTAACACGACTTTAAACGAAATCAACAACATCGAACCAGAATCTCGGACCGGAATGGAAAATAGCTGCAACAGGAAATCAAGCCGCGAACCTCGAACCTCGGACGAAGACTTCAACTCGACGAAAACAAAATTTGTCCGGAAACCTTGCTTTTAAGAAGATCTATTCCCTTTCCTCTCTCTGTTTCTATCCGTTTGTCAATGTGTGTGTGTTTTTTGGCACGCTATGGCAAAGAGAAGGAGGAGCAACGACGAGCGACTGAAGAATAGAATGAAACAGATCGGCAGCGAATGTCAACAGCAACGAACAAACTGAGTAGTGTCTCGAGGGACTGAGGATCACTGAAACCTTCGATGGCAGCGACGACCATGGAAATGGCAAGAGTTGTTGTGAAGGAGATGAAGCTGCTACTTTGTGTTCAAATGGCTAAAGCTTTGGTCTAGGTTGCTAGGTTAGTTTTAGGTGGATTTTTCGTGAGGAAGACGACTGAAGAAGAAGCAGCATATATGGTTCGCTTGTGTGCTAGGTTGTCGTTTGGTTGCTGCTGGGCGTGAGTGATGAGAGTAGTCGGTGGTTTGACGAAGGGAAACGGGGTGGAGGATGGTTGGAGCTGGAGGGTGAGGGACGGAGGATGGTGGTCAGCGGCTGGTTTGGTTGGGAGGTTTAGGGGTCGTTTGGGGTCCGATAGCTGCTGAAGACGAAAGGGGTCGTTTGGGAGAGGTCCTTTAAGGTTTGGTTAGGGATTGGAAATGAAAATGAAATGAAGAAAAAAGGGGGGGGGGTCGTTTGGGCTATGGGGCAGACCGGGTCGAGAGGGTTGGTTTTTGGGTTTGGGTAATTGGTTTGGGCTTGAGTTGGGTATTTGTTTTGGATTGAATTCTTTCTTTTAATTCAAATGGTCCTAAGACCATGACCTCTTATTTTCTTTCCATTTTTTCTATTTCTTTTATTTCCTAATTATTAAAACTGAAACTCTAAATTACATTACAAAAATTAAATTAACTTATAAAAATACTAATTAACTTCTACTAACAATTAACACACACAATTAAATAACAATTAAAAATAAAATCACACAATTTGGACATTAAATGCTAAAAATGCAAAGTACATTATTTTTTGTGATTTATTTTTTCATTTTGTAAAGCACTTAATTACTCCTAATAAATCCTGAAATGCAAATGCAACATATTTTTGTATTTAAACAAGCAAACATGCACACACAAACGTAAACAATACAAGAAAAATAACACAAATCCACAAAAATTGCACACAACACAAAACTATTTTATTTTGAATTTTTGGGAGTCATTCTCATATAGGGCAAAAATCACGTACTTACAGGTGCCATTTTCCTTTGGGATGCTTACAATGTCATTGCGAGATTGTTGTTACACGACCATTTACTCTTTAGGTCGTTGTGCTTACGTTGAGGCCTTCTTTCTTGTCTCCTCAGCTAGTCTTTCGTAGTAGTACTTTGGGAAAACCCTTGACTCTAGTAAAGCTGTAAGCTTATTACATACTCTTTTGATGTCCTTACTTTCCTATAATCATTCTTAGTTGCTTACTTCCATGCTCTTGTACTTGTATGATTGCTTCTGAATTGATATTTTGACTGCCTTCCTAGTGGCACTTTCTTTTATCCCCGTAACACTCATACGATACCTTTAACTACTCCGACTCTTGTTTTAATATATCTTGAGTTTTATAACTACATTTTTCGACGCTGAATTCTCCATGTTAGGTTCTACAATATTTATCTTACATGATCTGATGAGTCATCTGTAACTTTCTATTTAGCCATAACTAGGATATTCCTGACCAATTACTAACTATTCGTTGGCCCATTCTCATATCAATATTCCTCGTAATCTTTCTTGGGTTATTTTCTTTGTATTAACTTAGGTCTCGCACTGGCTCCTTATTTATTAATAACAGCTTAGGCAGGAACCTTTACTTTCTCTCTATGACGTCATGATTGGACGATATTCTTGAAATTTAGCGTATCTATAAGATTTGGATAATTGTCATCTCATTCCTCTTTCATTTATCGCATCCTTCCTTTACCATTCCATAGTCACTAGAACCACTTAACCTAATGCCACATCACTCCATATTCCCCTTTTAGGGGTGTACTAAAAGCTGAATCCATGAGGATCTGCCTATAGATGTTTTACC
This sequence comes from Nicotiana glauca, assembly GCA_026770625.1. Lineage (NCBI taxonomy): Eukaryota > Viridiplantae > Streptophyta > Magnoliopsida > Solanales > Solanaceae > Nicotiana > Nicotiana glauca. The sequence continues at coordinate 24,530 of MU664533.1, forward strand.
TCTTCATCTTTGGCGTCGTTTCTAAACATCAATAATCCTTACTCGCCTTGAAGAAATCCTTATGTACCAAGGATGACAAATTCCCTTACTCGTGATGGTGACACTTAATGTAACTGGTACATAAAGTCCCTTAAGCTTAACTTTGCTAACATTGCTTGCTTTAGGGAAGCGTCTTCCTGAATGACCGTTCTGTGAATTCCTCATAAATCTTCTTCTGTGGTCCATTCTATTACCGCCGGAACGAAATCTACAATTACCATGATATCGAGTACTTTCCAATTATTCAGTCCCTAGTTCATATTTAGTTTATCTTGTTTACTAGCCCAACTGATTTCTATTACTCAGGGGATGAACTTTCCCCTCTGGTAGTCGCGTTGGAATCACGAACTTATTTCTCGAAATGAGGATATAACTTTATGGCCTACACTCTTTTGTTGTCTTAAGGCCCATCACCTTTCGTCTCTTCCTTCATTTGACCATAGATTCTGTAATATTCTACTATTTTCATCCACGTGTCGCACCTTGTTCATAATGCTTCCTTATCTCTCTTCTCATTACTCTGCTAATATTTTTGCATATCCCTTTTGTTGTGAAAACTTCAATACGACATTCTTTTGCTTTTAGCTTTTCTTTGCTCCATCCAGTGGCTCTTCAAGTTGCTTAACGTTCTCGCTTTACTAGGGACACGAGCCACACTAAGGTAAAATTTATCGCTTCAAGGCTTATAATGCAGGTCTTTGTTATTCATATCTGGCTGCACTATTTTATAGCGCACCATCTGGGTGCCTCATAAAGAGATCTATTAGAACATTTGTAATATCTTTCGAAAATGTCAACTGACGCAAACAATTCATCCATCATATCTTCTTATACTACGTCTGTTAACCCCCATAGGGTATATCTAGAATGGGTGTGGCCAATTATATATGCCTTTATTACTATTGAATATAAACTCAAAAAACTCATGTTCCTCTACCTCAATTATAAACGTTGTTAACCTTCATTGACTGGGTACCTCGTACCCTTTTTCACCTTGCTCCTTTTACTTGCCGAAACTTGTACTAATCTTCTTAATATCTCATTGTCCTTTACCATTAGGATAGATAGGCCTTCTTGCCTTAAGGCTTCTTATCAGGGAGCTTACACCCTTCAATATACCCATGGTCTGCTAAAGATCTCACATTTACTTTATTGAAGGCATCATACAAAAATTCAATTCCTCTGATTCAGCTCATCCACAACTATCTATTTTTCTAACCTTTATTCTTGGATGTAGGTATCGTCTTATTACGAACGGTAAAAAAAAATTCAGAATTTGAATTCTTATAAGTGAGCTCTACCATACGATCTAGAGTAAGAAGAAAGAGTGACAATCCTAAATGCCCTATAGTCTCCTGCTTATAGATGTGGTGCACGACACACCCATAAACAAGACTCTACTAGACACAGCTTGTAGACTCCCTAGGACAGAACTGCCCTGATACCACTTTTGTCATGCCCCGAACTTGGGGGGCGGGACCGGCAGCCAGTGCCTCACCTATTCTTGTGTACCAACTTACAACTAAGGGATTCTGAACATATGATGCCATACTTTTGGCCATAGGCCACATTGCAAGGCGACAACGAATGCTGACTAAATATCAATATAAAACTTGACCGACAAGGCTGTCATATTTATTACAGCTGACAAACCAACCAATATACATACAAGTCCTGAAAGCCCAAAATACTGCACTAACTGACAAAATATATCTACAAGCCTCTACTAATGGATATATTGTGATCGGAACGGCTCTCGGACCTACTCATGATATATATACGTATATATACAAGATATATATAAGGCTCTAGACCCGAAAACTCCGAAAGGCATGGAGCTTACCGATTAATCTGAACTCGGGCAAAACTTATTGAAGAGGCCTACTTGTCTGTCTGTCTGACCTGCACGTATGAAATGTAGCGCCCCTAAAAAAGGGACGTCAGTACGAAATAATGTACTCAGTATGTAAGGCAATATATTGAAAGCTGAAACTGAACTGATAATTTAATAACTGCAAGTAGCTGGAATTCAAAGATAATCTGAAGTTATGCTTACCTGCTGATACAGACTCAGTTCTCTCAATATAGTAAGTAAAATAGTTGTCCGGCCCTATAAGGCTCGGTATACATATATATCTGCTCTGCCATAGTAGGCTCGCTCATAAGTGCTCGGCCATACTAGGCTTTGTATCTCGACTAACTGGGTTCGCTCATATGCGCTCGGCCACAGAAGAATCGTCGTATAACTTACCATCTGATCAGAGGTTGCCCAACAGGGGCCTTCCCATCGATTATAGCTCGATGGTAATGAAAATACTTTTAATACTGTGTATATAAACTCTCTGCTCTCTTGATTGGAAGAGGAAAATACTCAATGGAATATAAAGTCCCGATAAGGAGAATATTGTAACTTACAAAACTAGAAAAATATACGTAACTTGAGAGACAGCAAAATATATGGAAATTTCGAATATGAAATTTTGACGAGATCATGCCAAATGAAAGAAGAGCTTAGCTTTACATACTTTTAAGGCCAACTTTCTACTTGTATCTATGAACAATCTCTTCTGTGCCTTAATCAAAATCACATAGCATGCCGGCTATTTTGGTAAAGCCTTGTAACAGAAATCATTTAGAGACTCGGAGCATAATGCTAATGTTCTTTTGCTTTGTAAAATTACTCGGCTTTGAATTACACTGGATGTAAAATTAAGAAATTCATCAAATTTAAGAAATTAAAATTTTAGTTTGACATGATTTCATAGAAAAAAGAAATAATTTAAGTAAGTATATAAAAGGAAGAATAAGGAACTTCTTGGATAATAAAGCATTAGGAAATTACCACTTTATTATCCAAAAGCTGTTTTCACAAGATCATGAATTCCATGAAAATAAGATGTTCTTAGATCACAACATCCACGAGAAGCAAACATCGCACTATAAAATAGTCTCCCAAAAGATGAATGACTTTATATTGAAATAATACTAAATTAGAATGGTGTGATCGCTCCAGTAACGAAGTCTGCAAATTTAGTGATGATTTGTCCACAAATTGCTTTAAATGTGACACCTTACTACATGAGTAAGAGTCGCTAATTATTTGTGCTACTGCGCTGCCGCGTTAAGGAGGAGCGGTTTTAATCGTATCCCATACTTATTAGTTAATTAGGTAATATTTGCTATTCGGTAATTAGCCAATTATTCGCATAATTAAGAATTGTTTCAAATTACTTAAAATTCTACTTATTTTAAAAATACTTCATATATACTTTATAAATTATACTACCGTGGTCATGTAGTACCTCGCATGGTACAAGTTTATAATTATCGGGTATTATCGCTTGACCCGTATTTTATTTTAAATTGGCCATTTCCAACGAAAATCGTTTTCGTCAACCCGTGTATCCCTTTATGCTTTATAACACTTATTTATCGCTTATTATAAATAGCATAAATCCATCATAATATAATACTGCTGGGTACAACACTGTCGTAACTTAATACTGCAATGCGTAATATCGACGTAATATTGCGAGGCATAACACTACCACCCAAGAACTCACTCCCTCTTCACCGGGCTATATTGGTAGCATCCATTATGGCAGGGTACCCGATTAACGTCGGAAATGTGATGTCCCGGGTCAATACAAGGTTGGTGAATGAAGGTAACTGAAACTATCCATTCCCCAGCTTCCTAACCATATACCTGGAAGACTTAGAGGTAGACAAGCGGAAGTTTGACATGAAGATGAGGCCAAAGGCACTGTTCTCCTGGAAAGTATAGCAAGAGAAAAGCCACTACTCCAATTGGCCAGTCTGAAGATCCAATAAGGGTAGTGGCTCCTACTCAGCCTCCTTCCACTTCAGCAGACATGGCTTCAGGTCCATCCACTTCTATAGTGATTGATATACCCTCAACCAGTGCATACCTAGTGACTGCCCAGCGTTGGAGCCAGGCCCTCGCCAGCATCAACAACTGGATGCAGACAGCTTTTTCTAAGTTGTCTGTACTATCTACTACGGTGGCAACCCAGTTAGCACCTTCCACTCCTCAGGTCCCACAGTCCATTGAGGATACTCTCAAGGATCTTCTGGACAACCAGAAGAAGATTTTTGAGAACCAAAAATTGCTTACGGACGCTGTTGAGTCACATGGAAAGTCTCTCAAGGATCTTTCTAGGGAGACCAAGAAGATGAGGAAGACTCGGGCTTCCAAAGAGTCCGTGAAGGAGTTACGGGTTGAGATTGATAGGTTGAAGGCGGATCACCTGCCTTTGGATTTGCTATTCTAGGACCCATCACCAGCAGCCTAGCCACAGTCAGTGCCAAAGCCCGAGAGGCCTCCCAAGAGGAGGAGGGTAATTCCCCGGTCTGACGGCAGTCATTCCGTTGGCGGACCCATAGGAGGATTCATCCATCCAGCCCCAGGATGCAGCACAGGAGCCAATCCAGGCCCAGGTCCCAGTAGTAGAGCCACAGATCACAAAGAGCCAGTCTTAGGTTCCCGAGCATACAGAGAACCCAGGGACCCAGACTCAGGACCCCATGTAGACAGACGACCTATAGGAAGTTTCTTTTTCCTTTTTTCATCTATTTTTGTGCTTATTTTGCTTAGTTGGAATTGAAGACAATGCCACCTTTCATTTGAGGGGATAGGCTCTACTTGGATTTGGATGGCTATATATATGAATGATTTCTTTCTTTCTTTGTTATCTTTGGTATGTATATAATTTCAGCAGTTCATTACATTTTTTGTACTTTTTGTTTTACCTTGGGTCTGTATATAAAAGATATGTTCCATTTTGTATATTCATCTCCGCTATTATATATTCGATTAAATCCCCTCTTGTATATATTCATTTTACTTTCCACATTTTTCCTTTTCTTATCTTCTTATTGTATGTTTGTAGCTTCTTGTTTTGAGTTTTTGCAATAAGCCGTTGGTATTCTTAATGCCACAGTTCTTACCAAAGGTGAAATTTGCGTGAACCGGGAGGCTCTTCCTGATGATGGATAGCATTACAACATTCTTAAGGTTTTGAGTCTGTTTTTCTTTTCTTTTTGCTTTTTAGTAATTAGTGGTAAGGGTGCCTAAAGCAAAGCTTCACTTGGGCCTAACACATTTGCCTTTGATCTTATGGTCAAAAATAAATTGTTGTGTATATGATGGTGTAAGTTTTGACCTTGAGACTCTTGCGTTGGCCGATAATCATCATGTGGTTTTTCGAGACCATTGTGTGCTCAAATCTTATCTAAGGTTGATTTGGGCCCCCGACTCTGTGTCTTTATCTATCCCATAGCTTGTATGATGAGAAATTGCATTACAAGACCCAGTCCCGAGCCATTGGTCTAGAACTTGCCCTGAATGTTTGTCTAGGCGAAATCCTAAGTGGAATTTGACTTGAGACATGATTTTAGGCTCCCATTGATCCAAATAATAGCTTGAACACTTCCATAGCCTACCAATGATAAAATCCCTAGTCAACATCTTTTGAGCCTTAATCCCACGATACAAGCCTTTACCCATTCTAAATATACCCTCTTTTGGCACCTGATCTTTACTTAGCACATGGCAAAAGTATAAGTTTGGGGGAAGAGACAAGGATTGCAACCAAGTGGTAAAAAGGCACAAAATTAAGAAAAGTAAAGGCAATGAAAAAGAAAGAAAAGGAAAAAGACAAAAAGAATATTCAATGTAGAAATGAATAAAGGGATTCAATAAAAGCAGAGAATGAAAGATGTGGAAAGTTGAGAAAGGAGAAAAGATTTGAAATGAACAAGAAAGAGTGATAGTGTGTCACTTTAAGCCCTTAGAAAGAAGTTAAATTTCTTAAAAACTCAAGTGAATGTTTGCCAAAATGAAGAAAAAAAAGTTCTAAAAGGAAGATGGAACCTACTTAAACCAAACATTTCCTACCTAGAACCAAAAGCCATCACTATGTCTCCACAAAAGCTCTATATAATCTCTAGTTAAATGAATCTTACATTAGTGGTGACTCACATAAGGGGCAAGCATATGGTACTTAGAGCCGAAATTATGACTTTTTCTTGAGAGAGATGAGTGTATTTCTATTAACCTCATTCTGAGTGCTACTATTTTAAAGGTGAGATTTGCTTAGGGAGAGTCGAGGATATGTGAGTTTTTGTTCCACAATGACCAAAGTAATAAAAAGACTTTCTTTGATGTGTTGAGTCAACTCTTGATGCTCTTGTGTCGCATTAAATCCACAGTGTTTAAAAGAGTGAATGTTGTTGATGATTTATTTGAATGGAGAGCAATTATTAGTCCCAATTGAGGCTAGATGAGGTCACTTTAGGTCGGCTAAATTTTCTTGGATTAAATCTTAAAGGGTGGGTTTTATTTTGTTTGCTTGACGACAAGCAAAAGCTTAAGTTTGGGGTAGTTGATAACTAGGGATTATGATGCATTTTACACTTCTTCTTGATTGAGTTTTGATTAGAAATGTGTACAAAATAGTCTCAAAGGTTCGAAAGTTGTGCTTGATTGCAGGTTTGATCTTAAAGGTGACAAGGTGTCAAAAACCAGCTAAAAAAGGAGTGAAACATGCACAAGTGCCAAGACAAGACCAAGCTCAATCAAACAGGACTAGTGCAGCCGAACACCATTCTGTGCGGTCCGCAAAGATAAAGTTTAGAGAGTTGATTTTCAGGCAACCAAGCAATGCGGCCGCGAAGGATTTTGTGCGGTCCATATTGGATTCATTGCGGCCGCACTCGACTTTGTATGGTCAGCATTGCCTAAGATCAGAGAGTTGCTAGATTGGAGGATTATGCCCAATGCGGTCCGTAGTCCATTTTATACGAACCACAATAGAAGCCACCGCGGCCGCGTTGCATTTTGTACGGTCCGTGGTAGCCAACTTCAGAGATCCGATTAGTCAAGCCAAGAGCCTTAGTGCGGCCGCACTCGATTTTGTGCGGTCCGCAAAAGCCCCGTAGGGGTATTTCTGTGCAGAATTTTCAGCCTATTAGACAGAGTTTCTTTTCCCATTTTTAAGTCATGTGATAGATTTTGGGACAGAGCTACGCTCGTGAAAATTTCTTTTTTACCATTTTGAGTAATTTTAGCTTAATTTCACCATTGAATCTTCAAGTTTTATTTAATAATTAATTATTATGAGTTTTTCTTCATCTATTTCTTTGTTTTCTTCTACAATTATGAGTAGCTAGACCCATTAACTAGGGTTGTGGCTCAACCCTAGCATAGGTAATTGATGAGTCTTGTGTTTTGATGCTTGATTGTCTATGGGTGTTTTGTATTTGGGCTAGTTTAGGATTTTAATGTTGAATTAGTGGTTGCAAACACTAGTTTATGCCTAGTAGACTTTGGCTCTTCTTGAGAAAGAGAGCCTAAGTCCATGAAATTGGTCCAACAAGGAATTGGGGCATATTTAAGAGATTGATAGCCCTAATTAAAGGGTTAAACCTAGAGATAGTAATATCCGACTTGAACCTCAATTGCTTGCACAAATTTGCATACCCAATTGGTCTTGAGAAAGTCAATTCAAGCAAAATCACTCGAACTACTGAGAGGTATAGAGTGAGTAAAATCGTGCCATGGTTATATCGTACTCCCCAAATATGACAATCTAGCCTTAGACTCGAGAATCCATCAATTAGCCACCTAGGAGAAAGTCACTGCCTTTTATCTATTTGAACAACTCTCAATAGTTTAATCTTAGCTTTACTTAGTCAAATTTACCTTTATAGTAGAATAAAATTAGAAGTAAAAATCAAAACCAACCATGTTTAGGAGTGAAATTAGGAACAAATACGCAACTCCAATTTAGATAGAAACTCAACTCCAATATCTAGCTCTCTGTTGAAATCGATCCCGACCTTCTCGGATAAAAGCTACTTTGACCTCTCTTGCTACTTTATAGTAGTACAGGGTTGGCCTCGATCAGTTAACACTTGGAGGTAAGATTTATGGACTTTCTATTCGCTTCTTATGTGAATTCTACCTAATTAATCATGGAATTTAAGCCTAGTATTGAAGAACTAGGGCTTGTAATTGGAGACCTAGGATTTGGGATTTGAGGGGTTGTTTGTGGTCGGATTTTGATCAATTTGATATGTATAGACTCGTGAGTGAATGCGGATTCTATTAATCTAATTTTTACTGGATTTCAAGATGTGGGCCCGGGTGCCGGGTTTGAGAAATTTTGGTTTTTTATTTAAATTGGATATTTTTTAGTGGGATTTGTTTCATTAGCGTATTTTAATGGTTATGTACTGATTGTGGCTAGATTTGGAGCACTCGGAGGTCGATTTGTGGGGGAAAAGGCATCACGGTAATGATTGTAAATGTTGTCCTGAGGGTATGAAACCCCGGATTTCATATTGTTGTGCTACTTTGAGGTGACGTACAAGCTAGATGATGAGCGTGGAGTCGTGTGCCATTGGGAATTGTGACTTGGTCTGTCCTGTACCACTGTTAAGTCGCATATTTGATTTGGAAGTTTGTGATTTTCCATATTTTAGTGATTCATATTATATTTTGGGTTGTATGCCATGTTTGGGGCCTTGTGCCGACCTATTAAGACCCTTAGGGGCATTTTAACTATTTTTCCTCACTCTATTTATTTTGAAAGCATATCCTCAGTCATGTTCTACCTGTTTATTGTTTAATCTGGTTTTATCACTTTACTTCTTGAAATGTGAAAACTATTTTGGCTGAGTTCCCTGTGTTACTGATGGTTCGAGTGATTGTGAGGTTGATGATTGAGATAGACCGAGGGTCTGATTGTGAGACTATGAATGAGAGAGAGGCCGAGGGCCTGGTTGTGAGGATTATATATTTATGGATCGGGTTGCATGCCACAACGATATAAATTAATATACGTATATGGATCAGGCTGCACGTCGCAGCGATATGTTGGATTGGTCTGCATGCCGCAGCTATATAGCGTTTGGGCTATAGGAGCCCCTCCAAAGTCTGCACACCCCCAGCACACGCGGTCGACTATATATATGGATCGGGATGTATGCCGAAGTGATATATGGATCGGGCTGAAAGTCGCAGCAGTTACTATATGGTACCTATTGAGTGTGAGTGCTGAGTTTGAGCGCTGATTGGTAAGAGTTGAGTCATGAGTGATTGAGAGGCTGCCCCGAGGGGCTATATATATACATGTACATGAGTGATGCTTTTCCTGAGGGGCCTGTTTGTGAACTTACTATTTTTCACTTTTCCTTAAAGTGAGTTTCTATCGAATATGTTAATTTAATTAGTGCTTTCACTCATCTTTAGACCGAGCCTCTATTGAAAAGGTTGAACAAATATTTTAAATAACTTTCTTTTAAACTGAAGTTTCTAAGTTATGGAATGGTTGTGAATTTCTGTTATGCGGAGGGTCTGTATACGAGCTATGCTTTGCCCGTGGGACTGATTATGGTTTTTTTATCACTTTCACTATATATATATATATATATATATATTTCATTTAACCTCTATGGGAAAGGTTAGAAAGATATTTGCCAAAAGATTTTACTGAAGATGGAATTTTAACGAAGTAATTTTATTGTATCCTGTTTTGGAAACATGCGGTATCCTCTGTGGTACCATAATGTGGTATACGTGATTTCATACTGCTCAGTCTTTATTTAATCTTATTACTTACCGGGTTGGAGTACTCACATTAATCCATGCACCTTGTGTGTAGATTCAGGTATTTCTGAGTTTGGTGGAAGTTTCATCGGAGTTAGCAAGGTAGCTGCTTGACGATCGCGGCTCTGCTTTCTCCCTCTTTATTCTTCCCTATGCATTCTTGTGACTTTTCTGACCATTTTGGTCTTGATATGGTTAGACAGTTGTAGTAGATGCTCATGACTAGTGACACCCTAATGTCGGGCTTGTATATTATTTTTGCACTGTTCATTTAGACTTATATTATGAATCATTTGTCTAATTAAAGGCTTAAAATGACTCTTAATGATTAAAGGGTTAATATGGGTGTTGTGTCGGCTGGTCTTGTCTTCACAAGAGGAGCCATTACGACCAGGTCTGAGTTTAGGGTCGTGACATTAAGCTAGTCATTTCATAATGTCAGTCAGTTAGGTAGTTAAAAGCCTAACGGCTATATGAGTTGGTTAGTAGTTAGTTGATCTCTTATCTCTATATATGTAATGTGTAACTGATCAAGGAAGAAAAAGCTAATACATAATAATGTTGCACTATTCATTCTTCTCCTCTCTTTCGTCTCTCTCTCTCTCAATTCTTCATCTGGGTAAATCCCAAGTATCAGTTCCTGGTATCAGAGCAGCAAGCTTCTAAGAGCTTGAAACTCGATCATACAAAATTCCGCAATCTTGAAAAAATCATCACAATTTAACAACCTATTGAAGATTCTGGGCAATGACAATTGAGGAACCCAGACCAGTCATTCCAGACAATTCTGCTGTAAATCAATCTATAGCTATGCCAGGTCTCGCACCAAATCTTGACTACAATTATCCCTTATTCTTGAGCCCATCTGACGTGAGTGGGATCCAAATAATCTCATTTCAACTAACAAGTATACAAACTATTCTCTGTGGTATAGATCTATGAGGACGACTATGTTAGGAAGAAATAAATTGGGGTTGGTTGATGGAACTTGTTCTAAAGAAAAATTTCCAAAAAATATGTGAAATCACTAGTTATCGTGTTATCCTAGTGTCACGACCCAAAATCCACTAAGGGTCGTGGTGGCGCCGGACACCGCTGTCAGGCCAGCCAATTAGATTACCGATTT
>MU664535.1:2966-21817 GCA_026770625.1 Nicotiana glauca
GCATACGCCCAAGTCCGAAATCATCATACGAACCTGCTGGAACCTTCAGATCTCAATTCCGAGGTCGTTTACTTGAAATCCAAATCCTAGCTCATTCTTTCAACTTTAAGCTTTCGAAATGAGAATTCTCTTCCCAAATCAACTCTGGACTTCTTGAAATTTAATTCTGACCACGCGCACAAGTCATAATACCTGAAGTGAAGCTGTTCATGGCCTCCGAATGCTGAACGGAGCGCTGGTACTCAAAATGACCGGTCGAGTCGTTATAATTTTCAAGGGTTCCAAAACTTGTTTAAGAAGGCAGGGGGACTGCCTTTTATAGGCAAAAATGAAGGGAAGCTTCCAGATTTCATTTACACCTTTTTTCCCTCTTTTATTTCAGTTTTTTATTAATTAGACCTTTATTTTTTGACTTATTTCTCAAGTTACTACCTTAAGTTATTGATATTTCAATTAAAGCCCTATTTTAGAATATCCTAGAAGGTTCTAGCTTAACCTATAACATTATTCTCTACCTAGGAATGCCTATTCTACCCTTCAATTACTTTGAAATTTATTTAACTAGTCTAACTAAACCCAACCCCTTTTACTAACCACGATTAACTAGAAGTCTAGATTATTCAGCTATAACCAATCACCTAAAACTAATTGAAACTAAACTAATATAAAAGAATTAATGATTAAACTAAACACTAAAAAATAAAGAATTAAAATCAAACAATGATTAATAGGATTGCCTAAAGATCAATTAACCCTATAGAAATATTACTGAAATGAAACAACAATTAAACTAAACTAAAGAAGATCTTAAGAACAGATTTAACCATGAACAAGAATTAAACTAACAGAATCAAGAATAAAACAAAAATCAATCAACATTTATACTAACAAAAATCAGAAAAACAGGGGGAATAATTACTGGGTTCAAACTAATAATCAAAAACTTAAATTAAAACCTAGAACACTTAATTATGGATTCAACTAATCCTAAACACAGGTAAATCGAACGATAAAAGAAAAGAAAACTTACTAATGCAGCGTTAAACCATACTGAACTGCCGATTCGAATGCTGGAATGATGTGAAAGTGTGTTCTTCACAAGAACAAATGAACACATCATCTCGAGGCTCAACTCAACCTCTAGACTCAGGAAATTGAGGAAAGCTCGAGCAACTTAGGCTTTTAGGGTTCTGCCCTTCTTGATTTGAAATTCGAGACCATGCAAGATGATTCGAAAGAAGATAGCCAGGGATTTGGGAAGAGGGGCATGAGGAGAGTATGTGGTGTAAAATTGGGGTCATTTGGTGGTGGCGCCGTCGTGGACGGCGGAGGCGGCGTCCAGAGATTTGATTATTCGAGAAGATAGGAGATGACTTAAAGGAAAACATGACCGGATTCGAGATGAGGGGGGAGAGGAGGTTCAGGGGGTGTATTTTTGGGATACATCAGAGCATCGCCGCCGGCGGAGATGATTTTCGACCTGCGGCAGACGACGGAGGGCGGTGGTGATATTAGGGCTAATCTGAGACGATAGTGAGAAGGGGGGTGAGGGAATCCGATATTGATATATGAACACTAACCTAGTTCCTGACCGTAGGATCAAAGATCCTCAACGGCTAGGATCAATTACCCCTAAAAAACGGCATCGTTTTGGAACATTAGGGCTGGACCGTGTTTGGGTGTAATTTGGGCTGGCGGGTTGGTTCGGTTTGGGGATTTTTGGCTTTGGGCTCAGGAATTGCAAAGGCCCAAACAACAGCCTAAAAATTCTTTTCCCTTTTTTAATTAATTATTTGTTTTTTTATTTACTTTCTTCTTTTCTTATTCACAATTTTTACTCTCTTTTTTATTAGATTTTATTAAGTACAAAAATAAAAATAGTCAAGATCTGATTTAAACTCTAAAATTAAAACTAATTAATTCCCAAAAATTAAACAAATCCTAGTTTAAAGAAAAATCAAAAATTGAAAGTAAAACAATATAAAGGACTATTTTTAATTATTTTCTCCTATTTTCAATTATGTTAATTTATCTAAAAATCTAGAATTGGGTCCTAAATGCAAGTATGCTATTTTGTAAGTTTTCTTTTCATTTTTTATGACAACTAAAAATGCACACAAAATCATGCAGTTAATTCCTAAAGATTCAAATACTAAAAGAAATGTTCTAATTTTAATGAATTCTATAGGAGTAATTTAAGCGCGACAAAAATCACGTGCTCACACTCTCTAGCAAAATAGATGAGGATGGTCGAATCAACTTATGGTTCCCTATCAATATCAACATAAGTGGTCCCAAGATTTCCCACATATTATTTGATGAAGACCTAACCTTATTTGCTAAGGCCAATAATAAGAACTGCCATACTATCTTAACAACGGTAGCGGAATTCAATAATGCATCAGGACAGAGGGTCAACTTCATAAAATCAAGGGTTTTTTTCATTGCCAACTGTAGAGAGGAATGGGCCAATCATTACAACTCTATCATGAGCATTAAGGTAGGCTAAACTTTTGGCAAATACCTTGGCTTTCCCATTCTTCATAAAAGACCCACCAGCAGTGACTTCCAATTTATATTGGATAACCTTAACACCAAGCTGGCTGGTTGGAAAATAAGAATCCCCAATATGGATGGTCGCACTACTCTAGCTAAAATTAGCCTGAGTAGTATTCCCAGCCATGTTATGCAGTACATTAAGCTTCCCTCTAAAAGAAATAGCCAGATTGATAAAATTTAAAGAGATTTATATGGGGCACTGCTGATGAGAAGAGAAAGCTCCACATGATTAATTGGAACATCGTTAGTAAGCCTAAGAATGGGGTTTCCTGGGGATGCGGCAAGCTCATATGAAGAATAAAACTTTTCATACTAGCTTATCATGGAGAATGTACAATAACACCAATTCTATCTTGGCCCGAGTGCTCATGGGTAAGCTTATCTGGAACCTCACCCCCTCTGGTATTTTCTCCTCTATGTCAGCCTATAAATTCATTGCTAACAATTTTAAAAGCAACCATGCCCAGGAGGATCTCTATGGAAGTTGAAGGATCCCAATAAGATCAAAATCTTCACATGGCTGATGTACCAAAAAAGACTTCCCACTGTAAGTTATCTCCATCACATTGGCCTGAATATAGACCCCAAATGCTCCTATTGTTGTGGGCATGCAGAAGACATTAACCACATCTTTTTTAATTGTCCCAATGCTAAAAAAAATTCTAGATAAACCTTATCAATGCGACCACCAATAGCCAACACCTTTCACAAAATTCTTTCATAGTGCAAAAAATGGGAGGATACTTGGAAAAGACTTCAGCGTATCCCTATCAATTCCTGTATTGACTGACAAATGTTGCTCCCCTTTTGTTTCTAGACCATCTAAAAAACCAAAAACACTAATATTTTTGAAAAAAGAAAGAATTACATCTCCACCCAACAAGCAATTGCTATGGTAGTTGAATACTGTCATGTAGCTGCTAGGCAGAATCCACCCACTATAATAATTACTCAATACATCAAGTGGTAGCAACCAGATATTGGGACACTAAAGCTTAACATCAATGGAGCTGTTTTTCCTCAACTAGGAAATAGGGTATAGGGGGAGTCTTTAGGAACAATTGAGGGGACTGAGTTATGGGCTACATGAAATGTTTAACTAACACATCTCTATTACAGCGCAACTTCAAGCTCTTTGGCAGGGGTTAAGAATTTCTATTGATCATGGGCTATATCTAATTGTGAGTAATACCGACTCCACTAAGGTAATAAATGTGATAAACATGGTAATTTTACTCACAATCCCATTATCTATGATTGCAGGTCAATGATAGAGCAGCTAGGGAATCCAGCCATAGGGCATAGCTACAGGGAGTAGAACCAGGTGGCGGACTTCCACGTGAAGGAAGGAGCAAAAAAAAGATTTGGAAATACACAGTTTTTAGCTGTTCCTCTGGTGTTATGCTAAAGAGGCAGCGTAGGCAAACATCTTAGGAACTGTTTTTAAGAGGAAAGTCAATGTTTGTATTATTGATATAATTAATTGTGATAACCTGATAGGTCTTCTATAGTTTTACCTTTCATTTCTGTGCTCCGAGACCTTGATTTCTCTATTTAACCTTCCTTGATTTGCATGCAAAATCTATGTCTTTTTTCAGAAGGTTTTTATGTGAAACAAATTGATAAAAATGTGAAATAGTGTCTTAAAACTTATTTAAGTTGACTTCCGTCAATATTTTGAGCAAACAGACCCGGATCAGTATTTTGATAGTCTTTGTGGGTCCGCATTGTATTCTGGGACTTGGGCGTATACTCGAAATTGAATTTTAAAGTCCCTAACTTGATTTAACGTAATTTGTTGAAAACTAGAAATTTAAAGGTTTAAAGAATTTCTAAGTTTGATCATAATTTGACTTTATTGCTACTGGGTTCAGATTTTGGTTTTGAAATTTGGTATAGGTTTGTTTAAGTATTTATGGGTTGTCCGCAAAACTTGGTGCAAAACGGAGTCGATTTGACATGATTCGGACGTACAGTTGAGAAATTGCATGTTCTAAAATTTGTTTGAAAATTTCATTCGTTTTACTATGTGATTCGTAGTTTTTGGTGTTATTTTGGTGTTTTAATCACGCAAGCAAATTCATATGATATTTTTGTACTTGTGTACATATTTTGGTTGGAGCCTCGAGGTCTTGAGTGAGTTTCAGATAAGCTATGGAGTGATTTTGGACATAGAAAAATAGTTGATGCATGTCTATTTCTGGTGTTGAACTGCAGATCTCGCATTTGTGAGGTCTAGCTCACAAATGCGAGCCTCGCTTTTATGAACAATGAGTCTCATTTGCGAGCATGGGATGGGTTGGGGAGAGTTCGCATTTGTAAGAAATTTTTTATATTTGCAGACTCTATATCTTTGCATTTTTGGAGGTTTTGGTCGCAATTGCGACCACTGATTGACTTGGTGCTGCTTCGCTTTTGTGAAGCATTGTTTGCATTTGCGAACAGCCTTGGTTCGGATTTGCGACAACAACATGCTCGGTGGCTTTTTGGCATTTTCAAAGGGTTGATTGTTTTTGCAATCATCGCAATTGCGAACTATGTGTCGTAATTGCGATAACTGCAGCTAGGTAAAAGAGGGGGAAATGGGATTTAGCTCATTTCTTTCAATTTCTCAAACCTAAATGCCCTAGAGGTGATTTTCCCAAGAGAGTTTTTTCCTAAATTCATTGATAAGTGACTTTAATCTCTTTCTTGTCAATTACCCATTACATATCATAAGTTTTCAACATCAAATCTAGGATTTTCATGGTAGAAATTAGTGATTTGGGTAGAATTAGGAATTTTTAAAACTTTGAGATTTAGACCTTGAATTGAGGTGAAATTTCAAAACTAATTACATAACTGTGCTTGGGGTGAATGAGTGTTCGGGTTTTGGTCCGAATTTTGGTTTTGACCAAGCGAGCCCAGGATTGACTTTTGTTGAATTTTATAATGATCTAAATTGAACCTCTTTCATTCGTGAGTAGTTTTTTAGTCTTATTTTGAGCCGTTTGGTTAATAGTTTTCTAGATTTGGTAGGTTTGGAGGCATGTTCGAAAGGCAAGGCCATGGTTGAACTTTGAGTTGATTGCGGAGTGAGGTAAGTGTTGGGTCTAACCTTGATTTGAGAGAATTAGGAAACCTTAAGGTGTGTGCTATGTGAAATTCCTGTGTAGCGGATATATGCAAGGTGAAGAATGCATATACACCGTCAAAATACTTGTTTCCATGCTTTTCCATATTTTATTCCATGTCTTAATTGCTACAGCTGTGTGGGCATCTGCTTTGGACTTCTATGCCCAGTGGTGTCCCTATGAGTGGGAATGGTGGCTCTATGAGTGGTTGGATGGCTATATGATGAGTAGTATGTCACTGTGGGATGTGTTTAGTTGGTTTGAATGTGGCGGGAAGAGTTTGCTTGAGATGTAAAAAGGACTATTGGATGCTAGATTTCTATGGATGTGTCATACAATCTTGAGTTATGAAGGATTTTGAAAGATTCTTTCATTTTATTTCATTTGTGAAACAGATTAGATTTTCATGTGTTGTTTATGAGTTCAGACTCAAGAAGATTAAGTGATTGTGTAGTAGTTGTGGCTATTAAAGGGTATAGAGAGATGTCAGTTTGAGGCTAAGCAAGTGAGTTATCACCTGCGGGGTAATCTATGAATGTGCGATCCTTATGATGTTGTGTAGAGGCTTTCTTTTCTACTAGTGGGTATAGGTGTTCCGATTTGAGTTTGGATTGGTTTAGAAAGTTGACTTGATCGTCACGAGGATGAATGCAAGCATAACAGATGATTTGAGGTATTATATGGTTTGTGTTAATTACATGAGCTTATAAAGGATTTAGTTGAATCTCACTACGGTATTATGGCAATAATAGAGTATGGGCATTGTGAGTTATTGGTCACGCCCAACTCTAGTCCTAAAAAGGATAAGCGGTCGCTGCAAATATAATGCGGTCTAAAAGTCCGGAGTCAAATCCCACAGAGAACTAAGGCTTAGCTGTATCTGTTTAATATCATTAAGAAGACAAGATTGAAAATAAATAAACAGTTAAAAAACTAACTAAGCTTGAATTGTAAACAATTGAATAAAGTTCTAAGGTAATGGTTTCCCCCGTTGTTGATTTCCTTGGTTGTATATTTCTTATAGTTGTGACTTAGTTGCCTCTATTAATCATGAACTCTCCAGCTACCATAAATCTCTCTCAAGCAATTATGATAATTTACTAGACGCACTCTCTCAAGTTACGCTAGCTAGATTCACATTACAGTTCACTTAGATTGCACCCGAGGTATCATTATCTCTAATCCAACCTCTAAAACCTCGGTTATGACTCTCGTCTATACTTCGGGAGTGATGTTGTTCAAACAACTACCTAAATATGCACTCTCTCTCTCAAGCAGATACATAATAAATAGGAATGGCTAATTGAGGATCCTTTCAATTAACCACAATTAAAATGTAGTTGAACAAATAGAGATAAATAACCAATTCAATACTATATTAATATAACAACCAAATCATCCCCAATGGGTTTCACCAAAACCTTAGATAACAAATTAGCTATTCATAATAGTAAGTAAAACTACAATATTAAAAATCATAACCAACAATGAAAAATAGGAAGAGGAAGGAAAAACTTGTTGAACAATTCTCCGCCTTGCTCTCAATGTGTTCTTGCCTCCTTAGGTCAAATATGTGTCAAAAATATGTCCAACTCTCAAAAATACCGTTTTTCCATGTATATATATCAATTAGGGTCGGACCCAAAAAATTATACCTTCTCCTAGGCTAAAAAGGACAATATTTCACGCCTGTACTGCCGCGGCCGCGGTGTGGACCGCGGTGACGACCGCGGAGGGCACTGCCTCAAACCGCGGCGCGGACCGCGGTGCACCTTCTACTGTATTTTTCACACTGTTTCGTTCAGAATTTGAAAAAACGTAAAACATAAAAGTTGTAGTCCTTTGAGTTAACTTTCCAACCATATATTATGGATCCCAAATAGAGGTCTGAGCAAAAAGTTATGTCTATTTTTCTAGACAGTACGCAATATGCCTCCTCGAGTCTTCGTTCGTACTTAATTATCAAATTTGACCCCCGAACACGATCCCGGCTTAATTCCTTGAGCTTTTACTCAGAATTCAAAGCTTCAAATCACTTAAATTCATTTCATAACATCTATATAGCTCGAAATCACACCTACAAGGCATAAAACACACAATTAGTGCAAAACACTAGCGATTAAAGCACAAACTCAACTAAAGTGCAGTAAATTAGAGCGTAATAATCGACTAAATACGTAATTATAGCCTATCATCAACTTCCAAAGATCATAGGTTATCAACAATTAAGGGCATTTGGAATAAAGACCTCAAATATGTATATGAGTAATATGAGTCTTAAGCACGTTGAGTTTTCTTTCCAAATTAAGCTTAATAAACTTTCGTTTGAACATGAATCGAAGTCATAACATTTTAATACATAAACTATATTTGAACACATTCACGAAAGAGATCATGATAAGGTAGGAGCAATTGGAACATGTTTTGATTATATACATCTTTCAACACAACACTTACTTGGGATAATCGAACTTATTAGGAACAACTCGGAACATGGGGATTAGGAACCTGAGCAACCAATACTTGAACCTGGGCCACCAATACTTGAAACTGTCATGGAATTCTATTCTAAGAGAGAAGTTTAGCTAACATACCTTCTTGAGCTTTCCTTATATTACTACAACGTGCCAACACTTAAAGCAATATCAACAATCTATTGGAAGATAGCGAAAATCGTATAATAATTAGAAAGATTCTCATGATATAACTCTTTTGGGAATTTTCTCAAACACCTACTATGCAAAATCAAATGCAAGGCTCTATAATGGTAATCCCCTTACTCCCTCAACCAATTTCAACAAGAAATTATCTGAAATAGTTCAACAACCCCACATACTACTTTCAATTGGCACATGCATGGCCTATCTCCAACCCTGTAATATACTTAGACCCATAACTTCTTGCATGAAAACTTAGGAGAAGGACTTACCCGAATAGATGATGGTTTAGTGAATGGCTTCCTTGATTCTTGAAGATTAGGGAAAGAATAGATGAGTAGAGTTGCTAGGTCTTCTCCCTCTCTAAGATACTCTTACTTCGCTCTAAAAATATCAAATTTTTGCCTTCAAAATGAGCCCCCAAGGCTTTTTAATCAAAATAGGGTCGGGTTATAAAAATTATCAAATGGACCTCACGAACTCAACCATGCGGTAGCAAGTGGACCGCAGAATAGATATGCGGCTCGCAAAATGGACCACTAAAACGATTCCAAAACCTAGGCTGCCCTAGACAAGTTTGTGGCCAGGTCTACGATCCGCAGACCAATTATGCAGCCGCAAAATGGACCGCAGAATCCCCCTCCGAAATTCTTCATGCCAAATCTCCGACGGAAGTGCAGACTGCGAAACAGGTATGGGATCGCATGATGGACCGCGAAACAACCTTCAAATTTAACTATTTTTTTGCTCAACTCCATGATGATTATGCGGCTTGCGAAAGGGTTCTGCGGTCCCGAAATTGACCGCAGAATTGCCTCCTTCTGCCAAAAAATTTTATCAACTCCTCAATGCATTCTTCAACCCAAAAAGTTTGTGCCGCGTTCGTACACATTAGTCTACCTCGGCACCACAAAACCTTATATTCTTTGGCGAAATTTTTACAGGGTCTTACACTAAAGCTCAACACGACCGGCCGGATCGTTACAAAAGCATACCTCCATCAACAACTAGCATGGAAAAGCCAATCGGATATGGAGTCACTCTTCTTAGGAAATATCATAACGGAAACCTCTCACTACTTTTTCAGGCTTATAAATTCGAAACCTATCTAATATACAGTTGACCTAAGAGATCAACTTACACTAGACTAGGCATATATTTGATCATATATTGCATAACAAGTGCCCTATAGTCCGGATTCCTTGTGACACTACGAAAGCAGGTATTGGGATGGTTTGAACTTCTACCTCGAAAGTTGGTATAGAGTTTTGCTTAGATGGCACAATCTTCCAATGAGGGAAGGAGGGCACACTGCTAGCCACCTTGGTCTCACCCAGGTTAGGAGAATTACCCAAGTCCACACTGTTGTAGTGTGTACAATAAATGACCAGCCAGCCAACTGCATGAACTTCATTACTTCAGTATATTCTGGGAGGCATCAGACTTTTACAGAGAAATCTTGGTTGTTTGAGATTCATATGCTAGGGGATATGTAATGAACTACTAACGTTAGACAAGCTAAATTCGTTGAGTACTGCGATAATCCAGATCCAAATGGGGTGAAACGGATATGAAGATTCATATAACCGAATCCGACAAGCTTAGAATTGAGATGTGGGGAAAATAAAAAGAAGCCTGGTGGATTTTATATATTCTTCCGGGCATAAATCAACTGATTGAAAAAGGACAAAATACGATAGAAATTGAAGCATCTCCCCCCGTTGCACAACAATGGAACTATAATGAGAAAGCGCTTTTTTTCTGTTGAGCAACACTATGCCCACAAAATTTCCAACTGCCTAAGGTCGAGCAGCAGCTGAGCCTACAATTATTTTGAGCGACTAAAAGAGTAGGCATTTCCTCCGCATCATAAACATCAGCGTAATAGACCTAATATGTGTGTCAGCACCTTAATACGCGATCTCTCAATTGTCCCCAGGTCCCCATCTTACTGGAGTTTGGCAAAAGAGACGTTGGTTTCCGTGCTCAAATGCAAGTCTTCTATCCATCCAAGTGCAAATTAAATTTCTTAATAATATATTAGTACATGTTAGACTGTTTTGTACCAGAACAAATATAGAGGTTCTACAATGCCTCCTGCCGATGCTCATACCCAGTTCACAGTAACAAACTAACTGGAATAAGCACCAAGCACGGCAGTCTATGCTTCTTTAACAACCTTTGAAGGCAGACGATATCATGACCTCTGCTTCACAGCAAATTACTCTGCAAGGATTAAAAGGACGTGTCAGCGCTAGAGGAAAGGGTTGACATGAGGCAAAACAAACCGGGCCAGGAAAGTAAAAACAAGAGAAGCAGATAAGAGAATACAAGGATTGAACGAACAACATAATGGAAACGGAACAAAATGAGCAAAGGTGAAAGAACTCGACGGCTAGAAAACATATAGAGCCAGAAACCTGTTTTAAAAGAAGTAAAATACATAAACTGAAGCTAGCTAGAACGAAACAGCAGAAATTTAGCATCTAATATAAACTGAATCAACCAATTCATTGTGCCAGCTGAATTAATTTGTCTAATCAACTGATCCACATAATAGAACTTTAAAATCTTAAAACTTCCATTGAATTTTTTACCATAAACGTGAAGGAAATACTCATTCTGGCTAGTGCTGAATACCAAACCAACGTTTGGTTAATTGGATGCTTACTAGATATCAAGCATGTTTTCAAATAAAGGCTATTCTTTTGATATTTATAATCCAACTAGATCCTTTCAAGTTTGACAAAGATCTCCTCCCCCAGAAAAATCACTGAAAAACTCCAAGTATGGTTAAAGGCTTAGGCGACAGCCATTTATTGTGGCAACTCTTGAAATACAGATGTTGCAGAGATGGATTTTAACAAGCATTTTAACTGTACCACCTCTCCCCACCACTAGAACGAGTAGACATCATTGAGTAAATAATAAACAAGAGAACATTTATATTCAAGTCAGCAGCAATTATGACAAGGACAGGGAAGAGATTTACCTCCGTAAAAGTAGGAAGCATCTTTGATCACATCATAAACTTATTTTTCTTCTCAGCTGGCTTAAGAATTTGGAAAGAGCACAACAAGTTTTCATCAACACTCATCATAGCACCGGCATTGTCAAACTCTCCACAGTAGTTGGGCGCTGAAAAAATGGTGACAAGCTGCCTCTCAGCAAAGAATTCATAACCATCTTCCACAACCTGCAAAAAAAAAAAAAAGATGCAAATCAATAACCTCAGAGGAGAAGCACAGCAGGACAAAGAAAACAGGGTTCATTTACCTGATGAGCACGACAGACAAGGTCCAAATCATGTTTTGACAAAAACTCAGAAACTTTATCAGGGCCAAAGGTGTATGAAACTCCTCTATCGTTCATCCCCCACCCCTTCACATCTTTACCAGGATCTGACCAAAGTAAATCACAAAGCAAACCAGTATCGGGGATGGCAGTTGGACGTGGTAAGTTTCTTATCTGATCCAAGCTAGAAAGATCAGGAGAGAGACCCCCATGCATGCATAGTATCTTCTCATCAATAAGTGCTGCCACAGGAAGACAATTGAAACAGTCTGTAAAGGATTTCCACAGTTTAACGTTGAACCGGCGCTTACATTCGTCATAGAACCCATATATCCTATTTATTGAAGCACATTCATGGTTTCCTCTAAGCAGAAAAAAGTTCTCAGGATACTTAATCTTGTAGGCAAGCAAGAGGCATATTGTTTCCAAGCTCTGCCTGCCACGATCTACATAATCACCTAAAAATAAGTAGTTAGCCTTCGGAGGAAAACCACCATATTCGAAAAGCCTCAACAGGTCACTGTACTGCCCATGAATGTCACCTGAAACAAGAAAAAAAGAAAAAACATGTAAATAAGGAGGAATTAATACAGAAGGAAACTTAAGTGAGAAAAAGGCAATGGTTAGCTTACCCTTGACTGTATTAAATAACTAAATCCGGTTCATTACATATTAAAAAGGCACAACTTTTTCGTTCTATTACTTCATTACAATATCTGTTTTACCTAGCTCAAGTAGTACAGTCAATTTAACAATCACAGAATTTGCGTATCTCACATCAGAACTTTCACATACTTACACACTGGCTTATTATATAGTTGAATCATAACTCCGTCTCCAACTGCTGCATTAAAACACATCTCCTTAGGCATGCCCATCGCCATGGCATCTTTTTCTTCTTCCAACCCCCCACCACAAAAAACCCCAAAAAAAAGCCATCTTCCTTTGGGACAAGTTCACCATTGTCAGACCAAGTACGATATTGTGCAAGTGCTGTGATGCCTCTTTAACCCACCACAGACAATTTCGTCCGATCCCAAAGTCGCCCATTCTCTATATTATTATAGCAGCTACCATCGACGGGTCCTCAAATTGCTCCAGGCACCACGTATACTATATGTAGCACCAAGCTTATCAATCCTGATTAAAGAGTAGACTCCATTTTATTTGTTGGGTAACAACAATATCAGAAACTGCACTACCATATTGCATTTCGCAGGTTATTTTCGTAGCAATTGACTGATGGTCCTCTCCATGCAAATTGTGGACCAAAATTGGCATTTGGTTCGTTTATTCAATAACACATATATTAATCCATTAGATTGCGGGGAATTAGGTCTGCTCAAGTAAAGGAATAGCAGAGAAGATGTAAGGGAGAAAAGCCCATGGTCCATAGGGTATCATAGAGATTTGGATGTGTCTTTACCCTAGTTAGAGTAACATCACTAACCAAACTATTCAAAGTTTATTAAGGAGAGGAAAGAGGCCCAAAGGTTGGAGGAAGAGTTCTTTTTTATTTATAAGAACAAAAATGATATTCAAAGTTGCACAAACTACTATGGTATTAAAATTATGAGTTATATGACAGACTTGGAATGATGAGCATAAACTTGGGGACACTACGAAGGTGACGAAGAACCACAGTCCACAATAGATTTATGTCTACATTTTCACTAAAAATAACTATCGAATTTATACTAATAGGAAGCAACTGACATAATATTTAGTGATGTAGAGAAAACATATGACGACGTGTCAGGAAAAATTCCTTAGTGGATATCTGAGAAGAAATGAATTCCTTTCAGAATATAAATGATATAAAGGATATGTACAAATGAGTACTCACAAGAAAAGTGGGAGGAGATGCAGGACATGCCCAATAAACATGAGTTCACACCCAAGTCTGCCATCAACTCATAATTGTTTTACCCTAATTAGATATGAGCTAACCAATAAAATAGAGAACGAGGTTCTATGGCGCATGCTATTTGCAGCTAATAATGTGTTAATTTGCAACTAGAAAGGGAGTCAACCAAAATTTTGGAGTTATGGAAAAGCAATAGAGACAGAGTTTTATGGAACTACAAGACATAATAAATGCACTGCATGTAGTACCCATAAGAAGCAGCTTTGGAGGACCATTCCTTTATGCATCTTCTGGACCATTTGGGAAGAAAGAAACAATGGTTGCTTTGAGGATAGGAGGATTCACATCTCTAGAATTAAAAATAATTGTATGCAAAAATTATTTTTTTTGGTGTAAACAACATTTAGTTGAGAGTGCGGATCAGTATTTAGAGTTTTTGGATTCGTTAGGAAACTTGTAACTGACGTTCTGCTGCTGTAGGTGTTTGGCTGCTCTTGATGTAAACTTTGTACCATCTTGGTACCTTTATTAATAAAATCTTTACCTTATCAAAAAAAAAAAAAAACCCATAAGAAAACGAAGTTAATTTGTTTTAGTCCTCTTTATTAATCCACCTAATATAATTTTTCCTTTGTCTTGATATATCATATTTCATGCAACAATCTAGTAAATTGTTGTCGATATATGAGCCTGCCTGTAAAGGCTGAGTCGATTCATCTTGAAGCTTTAAAGACGAGCAGGTCATCCATTGAACATTGGTAATAAATATTACCAATAAAAAAACATTGGTAAAAGTCAAGGCACAACAATGAACACCTTCCTCAACTTCCTGGGTCGAGAATAGGAGCTCAAGAATTACATAAAGATTTAACACTGTCAATTTCTCTGTGTAAATTCCACTTGGCAATAATACCGTACCCGTCCCTATGCTAATCTTAGCGTCATGTCAATTGACAACCATCACAATAAAAGAAATGCGTGCTTGACTAGCCATTTCTTTTGGAGAAATGTTAACGACAAATAGCACAATACAGAGAACCACCCCAAGTAACCAATCCAGATGAACCAGAGTAAGATTTCAAATGGACATAAAAGGCAGATTCCTTCAGTAAACAACACGAGACGATTCAAAACAACTCAAAGCACCCTCAATACCAATTTGAGCCATGCACTTGAGATACATAAGCTCGCTCAGACACAGAACTTGGGAGGACAACCACCGGTGTGAGGATTTTCTCCACCTTCTTTCCCTGTATTACAGGTCAAACCTGGTAAATTACCACATCTATATTCTATTATTTTTCTTATTTATTTAGTCAAATGTATCAACTTTTGTTCTTTTTATTACTCTGGCTATCTTCATGAAAATTACGAACTTGAGGTGTCATATTAGGTTCCAGTTCGCCAGAATCTGGTGCAACAATTGATATCTTTAGTGATTTTTGACAAGGTATCAATTGAACTGTACTCCTCAAGAGTTGGAGAGCACAAGAATCAATCAACATTCCCATTCGGTTTTGCGAGAAACTATGGTCACTGTTCACTCTTGTCTCCATGCTGAGGATGATATCAAATGAAAACTGCTGCAAAAGCCAGTTACATGGCTTAATCTGCAGCAGAACAAAAAGATTGCAACTCGGTCCCAAGTTGACATCTACCTCTATTGGTGATCCAGTATCATCCCTGGCTTCAACAACTAACAGACGCCAAAGTTTAATGCCAACTAACAGAAGTCAAAGCTTTCAAATGACATTTCTGATGACGGCAGAGAGAAGTTATTGTTGCTCATCTGGTCTTCTACTTTTAACTTGAATACCACTTACTAGTTTTTTTTTATAAGTAATCACTTACTAGTTTTCTTGGTTTAATAGTAAAGACTTTTTTTTTATCGGTAATGCAAATGTAGTGAGAGTTTTATAATTTTTCGTGTTAAGTAAAAATTTTCTTATTTTACATGACAAATGAGGCATCCTAGTAAACATTCTTATGCGTCTTTTTTAAAACTTAAGCACCGCAAATTAACTGAACCTAACAGATAACGCCGTAAAACCGAGAAAACTGGGATGGTTCAGGAAAAATCTAATATTAGTTATATGCAATATATAAACCAAAAATCAGCATCTTTTCGAAACAACAGTGACACCCCTTGTTTTCAATAGAGCAGTGACGCCCCTAGTTAAATGCAACTTTAACCAATGACTTCATATTTAACGAATGGAGTTTAAGCAACATCTCTAATCTAACTGAAGGCGTAATCCCTGCACATACAAAAGCTACTTCAACATGTCACTTAAAAATATTAAATAGAAAGAGGTCTATGAAGTCAAAACTGAAACTCGTACAAGACTAGTATACTGCTTCCAACCAAAAAAAAATGTGTAGCAACAGAGAAGAACCAAAAAGGCATGATACCATGATGACTGCCATAGTTTTGTTCCCCTAAAGCGTCTAAATAGCGAATAGGACACAGAATAGCGACTGATAAAGAGATGATGAGCTGTTGATTAGAAACTGGTAACTACTTCTGATGAAAAAGGGAAGTAGCCAAATAAGGTAATCTCCTGATCAAAAAGAGCAGAGGTAAACCGCAAGGACTTATAGCAGTTGCAATGGATCACCCTCCAGTTGAAGGTATAACGTAGATAGTGGATTTTTTCATCGTATGGTAATAGTATTCTTCACTTGGATTGCCAGAGGCACCAAATCCCTAGAGGAAGTCAGCTTCAGAGTTGGTGGTTTTCTTCAAAGTAAACCATTAGGAGTCGTTTGGTTGGAATATGAGTTATACCGGTATAAGTTATACCGGTATAAGTTATAATGGGATAAGTTATAATGGGATTAATTGTGCTGGGATTGTTGTTTATTCATTGTTTGGTATGTTGTATTAAGAATGACAATTGAATAATTTATAAGAGGAAGGTATAAGTTATACCGGTGCTAATTACCCCACCATCTGTGAGTTATAAGTTATCCCGGTGTTAAAATTAACACCGGAATAACTTATACCTGACTTGCTAACCAAACAGAGTATTAAGGTGGTATTAATTCTTATACCACCCTTATACCTCATACCAAACGACCCCTTATAGTTTTATTCGAACTCATACAACATCACTTTGAAACCTCAATATTCTAGAGACGGCGTCCTAAACCTTAGGCCAGGGCAAACACATTTTGCAATCTGTATGATATTTTCTTAATACGTAGTTTTGGATTAGTATGATATAAACATGCAACATTTCAAACACAGCAGAGCAGCAGAGTTGACCAGAACTTTCTCTGAAAAAACTCCTTTACTCAAAATATTTAGGGTAAATTAGACTCTGCGGGGTTCTAGAGTCTTTACGTTTCACCAGACAAAGCGTGTAGCATGTTTCAAGAAGTAAGTCATGGATATACAGACTGACAAACATCAAACATTAGAAATTACAAAATAAAAGAAAAAAATACTAGAATCTTCGTTGCGCCTTTTTTTTTTTAAACGAAAGCCCACACTTTAATGGTGTTTTTTACTTCAAGCCTCGATAGACTTGGAACGCTTTTTAACAGGATTGCCTAGACTGATAACCTTTCAGTTTCATTTTTCCTTCTAAAGTTAACGGGATCAAAGGGATTATAGAACAAGGTTCTCAGTTCTAAACCTAACAAGCACTTAGCGAGAAACTTCGAGCAACCATAGAGCAAAAACTCATAGAGTCGAACAAAAACAAACAGAAAGGTGTATCCAGCCAGTCGGTTGATACAAAAATAAAACGGGGCAATGTTTTTTTCTTTACAAAGAAACAAAAAAGTACACAGAGCAAGGGTTAAAAGATACCTTACCAAGAAATGCATACAGTTCCAATATACAGTGGTTAAAGGGAATAGTTAGTACCGCAAATTTTGATGGGTGCTTCAAGTTCAAGGAGATTGGGCTGTTTGAGGAAGATATCACGAGAGGCAACACACAGTTGCTTGATTTCAGACTCGGACAGCTGCACCAACTTTCCAGGCTTCGATGATCGGACTTCTATTAGCTTCTCAATGATCCTGTCAACTGCTGCAGCGTCCATTGAGAAAGTAGGTATCCCCCTTTTTCTGGGTCTCTCTATAACCTCTATGTACGAAGGGGTTGATTTTTCTACTGTGAAAGGGAAAGCGATTGCTGGGAAAGGAGGACGCCCAAAATTACTTTTTGATTTTTCTTTTTTGTTTGCTCAATCCAAATTTGACTTGACGGCTGTCACTCCAATGTGGCGGAGTTCAATCTTTTTTTTTTTTCCTTTTTATTCATTCCTCCGTATTTAAAATAAAAAAAATCATGATTGCCCCAATTTAGAATATGGGTGTTTGATGTGTGGGCTGGGCAGGGCCGGGCCTCTATTTTTTGGACCCGTATGGTTACGGTCTGAGCCGGTTCCGGATTGGTTCTTAACGGGTTCGGGTTTATCCGGGTAAAAATTGAACCGTAAGGGTTACGGGTTGATGGGGCCGGGCCGGATTTTAGTGTATTTTTTTTTTTGGATTTTTGTATAAATATTGTAAGTTGTATTAATACAAAGTACTAACATAAAGAATACAAGGAAGATAGAAAAAAATTGCACTTATTGCAAGGGCTACTTTTACTTTATAATTCAAATTTACAAATTGAAAGGTTTACATTTTTAACAAGAAGTAAATTCAAAGGTTTTGCATTGCCCTAGTAAGTTCTTCATAATCAATATGAAGCGATTGACCTTCTTCTGGAGTGTTAAATTCGGATGGGTTACCATGTGTTCATATATCTCCAAGTTCCTCGTCTTCTGGGCTATCAACATCCTCACGTCCTTGATTTCTTCGTTCCAATCTAATCCAATCTCTGAAACATACTAAAACTTCCAAAGCATTGCTTCCCAATGAGTGGCGGGTGTCTCCAAGTTGTTGTCTAGCTTGGCTAAATGCACTCTTTGATGCAACAGTAGAAATTGGCACATTCAGCACGTCCCGAGCCATAGCGAAAAGAACAGAAATTTGCTTTCCATTCTCATGCCACCATCCCAATGGTGAAAATTTCTTTGTGCGAAGCTCTTTTTGCTTTTGCAAGTAGAATTGAAGTTCATCGATGTTCCTGCTACTGGTTTGAGTGTCAGAAAATATAGAAAAAATATTAAAACAATCAAAGCCTTCTTCATCATCAACAGTAGCAGAAGTGCTACAATGCATAGTGGGATTAATATTGCCTACAGTATGAGCAACATCATCAATTATATTTGCATAATAATTATATAATTGTTGTAAATATTCATTTAGCATGTTCATAGAAACATATAAATCTGGGGTTTCAGTTGCTCCAATCTCCATATAAGTATATAAAGCATTCATTAATTGGTGACAATCAGACAT
>MU664535.1:38336-158336 GCA_026770625.1 Nicotiana glauca
CGCTGATAGTGAGTGGCAACCCATACAGGCTCCCTCGGTATAGTCTGAGGCTGGTCAAACTGTCGAAGGACACGCTCCGTGGCATGATACTCAACATAATCCCAGAATATCATCAGGACAGAGGTTCTCCAAATAAGCCGGTCGACTGAGCAATAAGCTGGTAGCTCAGCAAGCAACTCGATGTTGTATGGCATCCAGATGAACTACCAAATAATAACATAAATGTTAGTACGCAAAATAAAACTCAATTCAGAAAAACCAACTGTAGGTACATATTTACCTGTCCGTCCACCAACATATCTAAGACATCCTTGAAGAGGGGGAGATTATAGTGAGCCTCATTCCCTCGGTATAGCCAACGCCGCTCAATCCACCTGATAGCTAGAGGGAGAAATGGATAATGCTGATCGGGCGAAAGTACTGGTATAGGTGGCTGCAACGGCATGATCCGCTGCCAGGCCCAAACCTAATATAAAATGTTGATGTAATATTTATGTTTCATTTAACGATATCGAATTTGAAGTAAAGAACAAAGTATTCGGAAATTTTGTCACCTGTATGAGGGGGAGAAAACCGCCTATATCAACCGCTGGACCCATGCTCGCCCGGCACATGCTCCTATATAGGTACGCCAGCACACTAGCACCCCAACTATACTGGGATACCTAACCCAGGTCTACTAGATGATGAATGAAGCGCATGCTCACTTTACTTCCCGAAGTGTCCGGGAATAAGACACACCCGAAGAGAAAGAGCAACACACAACGTATGTACCTGGATATCCAGAGATCCTCCGTTTGGTGGGTAATATCAGGGTGCAAATCCGCCATATAATCTCTGATGGCTGATAAAGCAACGCGAACGCCCCCCTGCTGACCCTCAGGTCTAAAACCAGTCCACTTCCCCATCAGCTCCGCCAACTGTGCACGTGACGCTCCTCTAATGTAGTCGGGCAATGTGAAGGCGCGTCCATCTATACGTAGTCCGTATAGCACCAGGACATCCTCCAGTGTGATAGTTCCATACTTTATTTTTTGGCCCGGTAGCACCGAGTTATCGTTAATTATTATAATTCTCAATTTCAATATTTTTAGAATTTTTTTACCTTATTAAAATTTTTTGAATTGGAGAGAATAATTATGTATGGGTTCCATACTTTATTTTTTTGACCCGGTAGCACCGAGTTATCGTTAATTATTATAATTCTCAATTTTAATGTTTTTAGAATTTTTTTACCTTATTAAAAAAATTTTGAATTGGAGAGAATAATTATGTATGGGTTCCATACTTTATTTTTTTGGCCCGGTAGCATCGAGTTATCGTTAATTATTATAATTCTCAATTCCAATATTTTTAGAATTTTTTTACCTTATTATAAATTTTTGAATTGGAAAGAATAATTATGTATGGGTTCCATACTTTATTTTTTTGGCCCGGTAGCACCGAGTTATCGTTAATTATTATAATTCTCAATTTCAATATTTTTAGAATTTTTTTACCTTATTATAAATTTTTGAATTGGAAAGAATAATTATGTATGGGTTCCATACTTTATTTTTTTGGCCCGGTAGCACCGAGTTATCGTTAATTATTATAATTCTCAATTTCAATATTTTTAGAATTTTTTTACCTTATTATAAATTTTTGAATTGGAAAGAATAATTATGTATGGGTTCCATACTTTATTTTTTTGGCCCGGTAGCACCGAGTTATCGTTAATTATTATAATTCTCAATTTCAATATTTTTAGAATTTTTTTACCTTATTATAAATTTTTGAATTGGAAAGAATAATTATGTATGGGTTCCATACTTTATTTTTTTGGCCCGGTAGCACCGAGTTATCGTTAATTATTATAATTCTCAATTTCAATATTTTTAGAATTTTTTTACCTTATTATAAATTTTTGAATTGGAAAGAATAATTATGTATGGGTTCCATACTTCATTTTTTTGGCCCGGTAGCACCGAGTTATCCTTACTACGCTACAAGGCTCTATATTTTACTATGGTACAAGGCTCTAAAAAGCTCTACATTTTTACTACGCTAAAAGGCTATATTTTATTTCGCTAAAAGGCTATATTTTACTACGTTACAAGTCACTATATTTTACTACGCTAAAAGTCACTATATTTTACTACGCTACAAGGCTCTATATTTATCACAAAAAATAACATACTTTCAGGTATATAAATCAAATATAATAGATAAATTCGGGTATCAAATATATCAATCCGGGTATATTAAAGAACACAAACATAATATAAATTCACATGTAAACATACTAAACAATACTAATATGCATAAATATACGAGTTTCGCCATAAAGTAAATTGAAATACCTCGATGTAAATTTTTTGAATTCGAAATTTTGCACCCGAAACACGGAATCGAAACCTTCTTTTGAGTGTGGGACCTACACTCCAACACTTTAGGGGACGGGTGGGGCCGGAATTTTTTTTTTATAAACGGAGTGGGGTGGGGGACCAACGTTGGAGAAAAATTTTATTTTACAATGGTGGATGTCTATGTTAAGGAGACGATCTGGTTTTTTAAAGATGTATTTCGCAGTAAATTACTGCGAAATCACTATAATTTGCAGTAATTTACTGCGAAATATAATTTAAAAAATGGTCAGATAATCCGCCATAAATTACTGCGAATTGCAGTGATTTCGCAGTAATTTACTGCGAATTACGTTAACGGAAAAAATTCTATTAACCTAATTCGCAGTAATTTATTGCGAAATAGCTATAAAAGTAACTTTTTTTTAACATTAAAAAAGTAATTTGAGTCCAATTTATTATCATTTCGATTTCGGACTCTGAAAATTGAGTCACTATCGGGAAGCACAAACCCAACAGTGTGAACTCAAACTTCAGGAATTGTTTCTAAAGTTTGAACAGAAAAAGGTTTAAACTCCAATAA
Organism: Nicotiana glauca; assembly: GCA_026770625.1. Lineage (NCBI taxonomy): Eukaryota > Viridiplantae > Streptophyta > Magnoliopsida > Solanales > Solanaceae > Nicotiana > Nicotiana glauca. Next base: position 41,265 of record MU664535.1, read on the forward strand.
CTATTGGTAAAGTTCTAATTGCACATGTCAAACTCTAGGAACTAAGCTCAAACTCCAGGAAACTCCAGTAGTTGTTCCTGGAGTTTTTCGAGTTCGAGGTTGTACAGTCCTTGTGAGGTTCCTATAGAGTTTTTCTTTTTCAAGTGGAATGTATGTAATGTTGTTTACCTTGAAATGGTAATTACAATTAGATTTGATTTTATGGTTCCAAAAATACATGATCTATTTTTATGCTAGTTGTTTAGACAATAGATGCTAAGTAAGGGATTAGAAAACGAGATAAGAGCTTGTAGGTAACGTAATGACAAAACTGAAAGTCTAAAAATCGGGGCCTCAAGCTGGCATATACAGGCCTCGAGGTCGAGCCGGATGCTCGGATAAGAGCAATCGAGGGAGGATTAACAACTATGAGGGCTGTGATTGTGGCTCTTTATGATCAATAATGGGCAATAAATAGAACACAAAGGATACAAGCAATAAATGTAAGTAATAAGAGCAAGAGAATATGTTAAGTTAGAGAGCAGAGAGAATGTTCTTGTGCATTGAATATTGAGTACCAGATCCCTTTACAAAATGACAAGGATTCGCTTTATATACCAGAGGGAATCTCAATATAGTACAAATGCATTTATTACAAAGATATGGGGCTGGTACAATCATTTTAATCCTAGGATACGGGTCTAAACCAACCTACTAGGCGTTGTCAGCTCTAGTCATGCGCCTTTGGAACTTCCCACTTTTTCTCCATAATTGTCGACCTATATTGTCTTGAGCCCCTCGGGTGTAAATCTCAACCGTAGCCTCGAGCCTTTGACTGACGTGCTTACGAAGCATCATATTGGCCGAAAATTGGACCCTCCGATTTTACCATATATAGATAGTCCCCGCATTTCTTAGATAAAAATGATAAGAAATGGCTCCGACACCGATCTCCTCGATCCTTTTTTGACGACGTCTCAGAATAAAGATAGCCTTTAGGCTTTCAAAAATAGTCCCCAAGCAAGGGTTCGCTCAAGCTCGGGTGACCTGGAAACTTGTTTTGAACTTAGAGAGAATATAGCCTTAAGGCATTGCGGATAGACCCCGGATAGGGATATGCCTGGACTCGGATAGCCCCTAGGTTAAAGTACTAAGAGAACGTTTAATCTTGATCCAAAGGTGAAAGATAGCCCGAAGGCTTTATTGGTTGTTTTCGAGTAGAAGTTGGCTTGGGCTTAGGTAGTTCGAGGACTGGAAGATCGGGTAGACGATCCTCACTTGCAATAGCAGAAATTCTCAAGGTAGGGTACCACCTCGAGGTCAAGCCCATATGAGTAGGTTTTTAGAGCTTATCTTCTTCTTGGTAGAGGTCTTCAAGATTGGTTACCATCTCGAGGCTTAAAATGATATAAATAGCTCATTAGAGCATATCTTCTTCTTGGTAGAGGTCCTTGAGATCGGGTACCATCTCGAGGATTATAATGATATTAATGGATCCTTAGAGCATATCTTCTTCTTGGCAGAGGTCCTCGAGATTGGGTACCATCTTGAGGATTATAATGATGTAATGGCTCCTTAGAGTATATCTTCTTCTTGGCAGAGGTCCTCGAGATCGGGGTACCATCTCAAGGCTTATAATGGTATAAATGGCTCCTTAGAGCATATCTTCTTTTTTGCAGAGGTCCTCGAGATCGGGTACCATAACGAGATTTGTCGTTGCGGGGGTTTTGATCCCCAAAGTGTCTCATGGCAACATTAATTGCATGACATGGTTATGAAGAGACCAAGGCAATCCTGCTGGCACATTTTCCTCGAGTGAAAAAATAACTTATTCAACATTTTTAATTGACCTTTGAGGTAGGTGGATAGCCACTGCTTTCTCCATATATAGGGTTGTCTTCCCTCTTTTGAGGATTTCGTTATTCTGAGTAGTTATCCTCCTTTATAGAGTTCTTCTTTCCTATGTTAGGTCTTTCGCTATTTTAACTTTGAAGCCTTCGATCAAATTTTTGCTCCGATTCTCTGATTTTACCACAGTTATGGATGCTATGCCAGGACCCATTCGGCAAGGAGGAGGAAGTTCCACCTCTGGTTCTCGCCTAATTAGAGGAGCATCGTTGATGCCAGGCAAGCCAACCTCGGGACGTTTTGCTTCAAAGGGGGACTTTTCGTCAGAAAAACCTCCCGTGTTCAGGGTCATCGGGAGTATACCTCGAAGTTTATTTCTTTAATAGGAGAAAGGCACCTTAAATCAGTGAGTAAAGATTGTGGATGGGGTAAAAAGGTAGTACTGCAGGTACCTTACCCAGAAGAGAGCATTATGGATTATGCCGAGGGGGTTTTGAACATGTACACGTACCCCTTTATGCTGGGTCCCCTTGACAAGGTTGTGCTTGACTTCTACCGAAAATATCGGGCTACCTTGGCACAGGTTCATTTGTTATTTTGGAGGACAGTGTTGATGATGAGATTTTTTGTAGAGGAAGCAGGTCTTGAGTTCACCCTTAGTCATCTCATTAGGCTGTACCGGCCCTTTCATCACCGAGGCCTACTAAACCTTCGATGTTAATTCCGTAGGCCCTTAGTTGTCAATGATGAAAAAGATGGGGATCGAGGATGGATTAGCCAATTCGTCCACATATGGACTATTGACATTATCCCCACCGAGTTTTTGCCATTTCCCGAGGAATGGAATTTTACACGTAAGTGGTATATTTGTGCCTTCATTGTTTTGTTTACGGCACGGAATTTCACACGTGAATGTGATACTTGTGCCTTTTCTGTAGCGATCCTATGGATGCCATACGAGGTCCCCAACCTGACAGATTGGGCTTGGAAATTGGCGGCCCATTCGATTCATGATAAACATAAGTGGCGAGACCTGTCTAAGGGTAGATGTGAGGCAAAACACCACGGTACGTGTTATGTGATTTGCTCCTTTTTTGAATGGCGCTTTCTTTTCATGCGTACAACTCTGTTATCATAGGCATCGCGGAGTCCTTTGAGGCGAGACCGTGCCCTCTCGGAAAGGGAGAAGGATCATCAGGTTCTGGGCTAAGGAACGATAGTAATAATAAGCAAAATGGGCCTTTGTAGGGCGACGATGCTTATAACAAGACGAGTCCAGGCCGGGGGCTCGAAGAGGATGTATCGGTTGAGCCTGCTATACCCGAGATCTATGGCTTTAGAAAAACGGTTCATCTTCCACTGCCATCTTCTTTTCTCATCGAAGGTACTTCGAGGAATGAGGGTTTTTCGTTGCCGACCTTTTCTCCCATCGAAGGTACTTCGAGGGACATTCGAAGACAAGGGCCGTATACACCAAGCGACAGTGTCCCAACTGGGATCGGTTCTTCTAGGGCTAAAGGAGCCAGACTAGTAGATGTGTACTTGACCTTCGAGGAAGCTTAGCGGATCTACTCTGCGGTGAGTTTTGGTAGTCGGTACAGATTTTTTTTTAGTTTCGTGCCCTCCCTTTCTTATTAAGCTCCCTTTTTGTAGGCCTTTGACAAACTCAAGTTCGAGCTGCTTCGTTGTGAAGACAGTTTGTGGAAAGCTTTGGATAGGGAGAAAAGCCTCAGGCTTCTTTGTGATAAAAGGGAAGTCGAGTTGGCACATTTGCGGTATGAGGCGAGTCGAAGCCTAAGTTATGAAAGTTACCTGAAGGAGCATGTAATTTTTGTTCCAAGGGAGTGCGTGTTCCTTCTGCTATCTCCTGAGGCTAATGTTTTGTTTATTTCAGTTGCAAAAAAAGATGAAGGACCTGGAATGCCTTTGGGGCAAAGTTGGCCAAGCCAAGCGCGAGAGTGATGAGTTGAAGGCTCAGGCGGACATTCAGGCTACAACGGAGAAGGATGCTTTGGCTAAAGCTTCCACCTTTAAGGTTCAACTTTTCTTAGCTTGTGATAATAGCTTGGTTCGAATAGATATGATTATAAGGCTCGAGTATGAGCTTTTAAAGGTGAAGGACGAAGTTGTGGATGCCCGGGCCGAAGCTATAATGAGCCGAACTAAGGCTGACAAGAAAGTGGTGGTCTACTTGAATGATGCCGCTGATGCTCGAGCTAAGCTGAGAAGGGCTCTTGACCGTGAGAACATGAGCAAGGAATATGCTCGGTATAAATCTCGGAGGGAAACCCTTAAGTAGATCCATGCTAGGGGCTTTGACCTCTCAGAAGAGGTGAAGCATGAAAAGGCGGATGAACATGATGCTAAGTCCCTTCTGTCTGATGCCGAGGATAGCAAGGAAGGGACTGACGAGCCATAGTCCGCAAGGGGGGAACGTACATTGGATTTTCCTTTTCTGATTATGTATACCGTACTTTCAAAGTACATTGTAAATGGAGCTTGTATTATTTCACATATTGTACAAAAAGAAGTCTTGCGACTTCATTTTTCATGTACTTCCTTTTGTTTTGGTGTTTATCAGCCATTAGCCAGACGAACCGGTGTTTGAGTTAAAAGAACCCTTAGGTTTGTAGCATGGACCTGGGGCTCATTGGGTTGGCCCACAGGCTGTTACACGTTTGGTCGGTACATTATTTGGTATAAGCCGATGTTTAAGCTCGTATGCTTTTGCTCTTAGGAATATTTGGTTAGCTGCTTTGGGTTCAGTCTCTGAGTCTGATTTTGACTAGAGCTTATTGACCCTTAAGTTTTTGGATTAAAGGCTAGCCCTTAGGCTCTTACGCGTTTGGTCGGTACGACTTTTTACATGAGTTGGCGGTAGTGGCTCTAATGCTTTAGGTCAGTACGACTTTTATATGAGCTGGCGGCGGTTGCTCTTACGCTTTAGGTCGGTACGACCTTTTACATGGGCTAGCGATAGTGGCTCTTACACATTTGGTTGGTGAGACCTTTAATATAGGCTTTATTTTTCCCTCGTTAAGGACTTTTTGAAATTGTGTTAGCCTAACTCTTCGACGGTTCCATAAAAACACGATTGTTCATCATTATATGGCGGTGAATGAGCACCTCGGGAGTTTTTGGCTCGGTGGCTGAGTATCTCGAAGCTTATAGTTTGGAGCTGACATGGTCGAAGCTTTTTTGCCTATGTCGAGGGTAGCCTGTTTAACCGATTCTTTTCCAAGTAAATTCAAAGTAATTGAAGGCATGTGATTTTATAGCGACGGTCGGGAATCCTCGAGTCATGTTAGTTCGACTAGTATAGCCTTGTGACCATATTCATTGTGTTTGGCCGGAGCCTTTCAGTCCCCGAGTGAAATAGTTTCGGCGTCTATATCGAGGATATACATTTTAGGGATCTTACAAGTTTGATATATAGCCTTAAGTTTAAGATCGGGTTCATGCCTTGCTTGAGGTCTTACAGATATTGTTACTTGGTACAAGTATAGTTCATTCCTTACTTGCGGTCTTACAGATATTATTACTTGGTACAAGTATGGTTCATGCCTTGCTTGAGGTCTTATAGATATTGTTACTTATACAAGTGCGGCTCATGCCTTGCTTGAGGTCTTATAGATATTTCTACTGCCTTATATAGGTCTTTACAAGACCTAGGCTGCCCACTCGAGGTCTTATGGCCTTAGGTTTTTAATAAGAGGATGGGGGTAGCTATTGGTGGCAGTCTCCGAGTCTTCGAACATTTCCTGGCTTGGGAGCCATTTCCTATAAACTTGGTATTACCTCATTGAGGGCTTACGAATTTTGAGTTTCTGACCCGGAGGTCATGTGGCTTTGATTTTTTGATGCCAGTCCCTGAGTGTTCGGAAAGTTTTCGGCTTTTGGAGACATTTTTGCAAACTTAATGTTGCCTAATTGAGGGCTTTACGAGTTTAAATCTCCAACCCGGAGGTCATACGACTTCGAATTGTTGATGCTAGTCCCCGAGTGTTCGGAACATTTTTGGCTTCTGGAGCCATTTTGTAAAAAATAGTGGACTCTTTTGAAATGTGAAATGCTTTGATGGAAAGCATTCTTCTATTACTTGGTACAAGTATACATGTTTTCACTGTTAAGGGCTCGGTTATTCTGTACGGGCATGGTTTATTTGATCGTTTGCCTGGTACATCATTTTCCTATCGAGAACCCATTTAGCACATCTTGCTTCTCCGATGAGGTATTCCTCCGGGGGTGATGCCCCCTAGTATTCAAGGTTGATTGAAAAGAATCCTTGAATACTTGTTGAGTCTTCCTTAGGTAGCACATCAATGTTGCCTCGTTAAAAACCTTGCAGGTAAAACCCTTTTTAGGATAAAAACTCGATCGAAGGAAAAGAATGCAATGTATGCTTTTGGAACTAAGGCCTTCGAGTTGGAAAGCGCTTTGTCCATTTCGATCGGATACCTGCACTCAGGTTAGTGTAGAATGTAATTGAAAAAGGTAGATGATCATACCTTAGTGTTGACGGCGCTTCGGACCTCGATATGATTTAATCGTTTGTTATGAGGACGATGTACGGTCCTTTATTTTGTTTAATCGAGCATAGCCGAGAATGTAGCTTTTTATCTCTATTTGATTGTTTTCTTATCCTTCGGTGGTGTAGGTATTGGTTTTAGTGCCACATCATGCACCGCGAACGTCTCTTTTGATGCATGCTGCTCCCCGTAGACGGTTTTTATCCCATCCTTTGTCCGAAATTTCATCATTTTGATGAAGAGTGGATGGTACTGCTCTCATGCAGAGTATCCACGGCCTCCTGAACAAGGCATTGTATCTCATGTCTCCTTCGATGACATAAAATTTGGCATTTTGGGTCGTGACGGCCACATTGACCGGGAGGATGATTTCCCCTTTTATTGTTTTACTTGCCATGTTGAACTTGTTAAGGACTTAAGAGGCAGGTATGATTTGGTCGAGCAGTCCGAGCTGCTCTACCACCCTCGACCTGATAATATTGGCTGAGCTACCTGGATCCACAAGTACACATTTAACATGAAATGTATTCACAAGAAAAGAGATTACCAATGCGTCGTTATGAGGCTGAGATAAGGTCTCGATGTCCTCGTCGCTGAATGTGAGAGTGTCTTCGGCTATGTATCCACGAGTTTGCTTTTCTCTGGTGATGGATATTTTTGTTCTTTTGATCATGGGTTCTTGTAGAGCATCGATGCCTCCAAAGATCATATGGATGACATGTTGAGGCTTATCGTTTTGTTCTTCTTGGTCGCCTCTCTTTCCCGGAACTAATTTTTGGCTCGATTGGTGAGGAATTCTCGGAGGTGACCTTTGTTGAGTAGTTGAGCTACTTCTTCCCAAAGTGTCGGTAATCTTTGATCTTGTGACCGAGCGTGTTGTGAAATTCAGACACTAAGTTATGGTTCCTTTGTGAAAGGTCTGATTGTACAGACCTTGGCCACCTGGTGTCTCTAATTTTACTGATGGCGAATACGATGTCTGATACGTCGACATTGAAGTTGTATTCTGACACGTGAGGTGCTTCTGTCGGCCCTGTGTGCCTATCAAAGCCAGCTCTACTGACAAGTCCCCGAGGGTTTTGGCCTCAATCCATTCTTCGATCATTGTGGGGTATGTTGCGCCTCGGGGCATTTATTCTATCTTCAGTGTATGGTTGGTATCTTTCCTTATTTGGCTTTGGCTCCTTTGCCGGAAGCCTGATAGGATATACTGAGCCTGAAGGGGCTCCTAGTTGGTCGTCTTTGACCCTGATCTTTGACAGGTATCAGTTGTGGATGTCCGACCAAGTCACGGCAGGATACTCGACTAAGTTCTGCTTCAGTTACTTTGAAACTACTGAGCTTCGCTCATTCAAACCTTGAGTGAAGGCCTGCACCACCTAGTCGTTGGAGACCGGTGGTAGTTCCATTCGTTCCATTTGAAAGCAAGATATGAAATCTCGCAGCATCTCGTTCTCCCTTTGCTTGATTTTGAAGATGTCAAATTTCCTTGTGGCTACCTTGATGGCACCGGTGTGTGCCTTTATGAAAGAATCTGCCAACATGGCAAATGAATCTATAGAGTTAGGAGCTAGGTTATGATAACACATCATGGCTCTTTTCGAGAGTGTTTCCCCAAACTTTTTTAGCAGGACGGATTTGATCTCATCCTCCCTCAGGTCGTTGCCCTTCACCGCACAAGTGTAAGCAGTAACGTGCTCGTTGGGGTTCGAGGTTCTGTTGTACTTTGGAAGGTCGGGCATTCTGAACTTCGTTGGAATGGTTTTTGGAGTAGTTTCCTGCAGGAATGTCTTTTGTACAAACTTCTTCGAATCTACACCCTTCAGTACCGGGGGTGCACTCGGAATATGATCGACCCTAGAGTTGTAGGTCTATACCTCTTTATCATTGGCTTCTATCCTTTTATCGCCCGACTCGATCCTCTTTGTGAGGTCCTCGAGCATATTTATAAGGGTGGGGTCAGATGCCAACCCGTTGTTACTTGATCTTTCTGGTACTTGCTCGGTTGGGGGAGCCGTTCCTGATGCTACCGTGCTGGGAGTTTTCTGGTGACTTTGTAACTGAGCAATCGCCAGTTGTTGAGCCTGTAACATTTCAAAAATAACGTGAAGGCTAACCTCATGTTCTTCCCTAACTGCGGTTTTCTGAGCTTCTTGTTGGTCTCCTTGGCGTACGCTCCTGTTAATGTGGGAGCTTATATTGACGTGTTAGGCATCACGTGAGATCATATCTGCGGGGATTGGCTCTAGCGCGTCCCCTGGGTTTAGTGGTGGTGGGCCAATACCCGGGGCAGCTACACCATTCTCCCCATGGTCCTCAAGATCGTTGTTTTCATATGCATTCACTGAGGTAGACATTTTGACTTGAAATCGAAGATCTTGGACAAGAAAAAGTGTGAAAGATAACTTGCATTATGGAGTGAACCAGCAAGAAAACAATCACTATTATTTTTAGCCCCACGGTGGGCGCCAAACTCTTTACCTTGAAAATGGTAATTACAATTAGATTTGATTTTGTGGTTTTAAAAATACGTGATCTATTTTTATGCTAGTTGTTTAGTCAATAGATGCTAATTAAGAGATTAGAAAATGAGATAAGAGCTTGTAGGTAATGTTGATACCCAATTTTTTCCTATATATTTTTAATATGCATAAATACTTTCAAAATGACATATAAATGCATATACAAGCATGCACAAAGTTTTTATAATTTTTTTATAATTTTTAAAGATTTTATTTCCTTCCCCTTTACTTATAAAATCCCCAATAATTATCCCTCAAATTATTGTTGGGGTGATTTAGTCATTTAAATTCTATATTTATGCCAAACTATTTTTAAAATATTTTTTATGCATTTTATAATTGATTTTGTATTTTTAAAGCTAAATTGCATATAATTACAATATTAGCCCTGTTAATGTATAACTACATTTATATGCATAAAATCGACCTTCTATGTTTTAAAATATACTATATTTTAAATCATTTTAGTACATGAAATTATTCTATAGAAATTATTTACTATTTATTATAAATTGTATAGGGATAATTTGCTATTTAAAACATAGCCAGATTGCATTTTAATTTTTAGCCTCAATTTTAACCCAACCCAGCCCAATTTCGTATTAAACAACCCAACCCAGGCCCTAATTACACCTACCCGACCCAAGACCCGTCAAATCCCGGATGTTAATCTAAAAGATCAACGACCCTTATTTATTCCTTCCTTTTTAAACTCTAAACGACCCCTAACCGTAACCGTTTTTCAGAGACCGCCGCCTCCATATTCTCTCATCTCCTCTTTCAACCTAACCCTAGCCCCTTCAATCACCGACCTCTCTCTTTAATCTTCTCTGGTGACTTCTCATCGACTCCTAAGCCTCCAATGGCTTCTCTAATGCCACGCTTGCCTTCTCTATAGTCTTTAAGGGCCCAAGGCCACGCTGACTTGCACCTAGGGTTCGTCACTTGTTTGTTCTTGGCTACTTCAGTGTGATTTCGAGCAAAATCATGCTGTATTTGTTACGATACTTGGGATTCTAGACAGGTTCTTTCATTTCTATATGGATTTCTTCTGAAACCCTATTTTCTTCATATATCTCTTAGATCTATACAGATCTAGGACAATATGAGTTTGTCTCTTTAATGTTTTACACTGTCCTTGGAACTATTTTACAAAAATCATTGATTTCAAGTGTTTTTCACCTTCTTCTAAAATTAGGGTTTCGAAACTTCTTTTAAAATTTTGTTTAACTGATTTCTGTGTGTTTAACTTCTACCTCTTGCATTATTTTAACTGATTATATGAGTTTATCACATCTTTAACTCGAATGTGTTGAAAGCCCTAATTTTTTCTTAGGCTTCTTCGTTTGATTTTGTGACTGGCATGTTCTTGTTTGAGTTTCTGTGACTATCTCGCCTCGAATATGTTTCTACTGAGTTTTATGCCTAACTTACATCAACTCTTTATGCTGGGGTTCATCTTGACTGGTCAATACTTGCCTCCTTGCTTGCCATGTTTGGTTACTCCTATCTCACTCTATTTATATGCTAAAACATGACTCATGACTCTCTCTCTTTCATTGACTTTGAGCTCCCCGTTTCTTATCTTGATTTGAAAACTTCCCTTTAGACCTTCGATTCTCCTGTTTAAACTTGGTTTATTTTCTTATTCATGGGAAACCATGTTACTCTCCTTAAATCAGTAATTTCGAATCCTTGATTCCCCCATTTACTATATGCTGATTTTCGATTAGTTCCATATTCTGCAACTTTATTGTGTTTTCTTACCTTGCTGTTTCCTTATTTGAACTCCTATGTACTTACCCCTAATTGTCTATTTTGTACCTAATTCCCTACTTGATTTTCTTTCCTTAAACATTTTCTGTCGATTACCGTTGGTTGACTACCCCTTAATTAAAGGAGTACTTGCATTGATTTGATTCTGATTAGTGTTTGGTTCCATAATTACTATGTTACTATGATTTTTGCTTATTTTTACCTAATTTAGAACTACTATATATACACACTCTCTCATTAATACAACATAGGAACATTGGTTCAAAAACTCTCTCTTTCACACTAAAAAGCTTTCTGCTCTCTTTTGTGTCACTTACTACTGTCTAAAGTCTGGCTACAAGCCAAGGCTGACTACTGGGTTCTCTTTCACTTTGTGTTTACTACCCCCTTACTGGCATGTTCCAACTTTAATTCAAGTCCCAAAAATAATATGCTCTTCATATTATTTCAATTTGTAATGATTCTAATATGTTTTTACCTATGGTTTTGTTGTTTAACCTGCAATTAGCATGTCTACTTCATTGTCTTCTTTATTGCATGCTATATACCTTTTTGGATCCCCTTACAGTATGTCCCAATGTGACTATGTTTCTCTGATCCCTGGCATGTATCTTCCTGTATGAAGTAATTGGCTATCATAAGTTTCTTGATTCTGTATTACTCTACAGTTCATGCTATACTTTCAAAGCCTTGACCCCTTTTAGGCTCCTCTGATTCTTGCTACATGCCCTATACTTACCCCAAATCCTCATTTACTCCCTAAGTGGATGTGTGCACCTGTTTGATTCTATGTATTGAAGTACTGATGAACTTCCTTGGTTCTGTGCTTGGTTTGATTAATTGTTAGTCACCTTATCTTTCTTTTAAATTGTCTTATGCATTTTTTTACAAAGCTGTCTCAAACAAATCTCTTTTTAATACCGTTTTCCTACTAAAGCATTTCAAACTTAGTCAAGAACTCTCACTCTACTCCTAAATCACTAGGTTCTGCCCCCTCCAGTGTGTGTACTGCCTTGGGATCCTCTTGAGAACCCTCTGAACTCTGGCACACTGCACTTATTCAATTTGGTTACCAAGTCTAGGTGTGATCACTGCCTGGGATCCTTGAGATCCTTAGGGAACTCTGATGCACCTAGACAATGATATTGTCTACGAAATTGGCATTTGAGGCTATTGGAGGTTTTTGGGAAATCACTTGGGCCTGCTTCAGGCTCCCTATATTATAACTTCTTCTTTTCTTTTTTATCTATTTGTAATTCATTCATATGGTCTGTAATAATTTGTAAACGAATATTGGGATAACTAGTGAAAAGGGTGGGTAGTTGCATATTTGTAGGGTAATACGGGTAGAAACCATGCCTATAGGACTTTATACATTTCTGCTATGTTTGCCTTACCATGTTAGAAATCATGCCTATAGGTCTCATTTGTAGATCTTAAAATCAACTTCACAAGCAGATACCATGCCTATAGGATATGATCCAATCCAACTTCTTTTATAACGGATATTTATATGTGCTTTCATTTGTTATCATGCCTACAGTGTCTAACATCAATTTTTAAACAATTAGATATCATGCCTATAGGGAACAACACCGGAAATTCTGCCCATAGATTTAAACCAGTTTAGTTTAAATGAATAAAATCCATTTCATGATTAGTTCACTTCGAAACTAGTTTAATTAGTGGTTTGTTTTTCCCTGAATTGATTTTTTTAAAAACTGCCTTAATCTATCATTAAACAGCATGCCTATAAGGATTCAAGAGTCTGTTTTAAAAACATACCTTGTTTTACTATATAAAATGTAGTTATCAGTATTCCGCATATAGGCAAGCCATAGGACTTTTTCAAAATCCTGCAATTCTGAAACTATTTCTGTTAATTAATGTTGTTCTGATTTAACAGGCTTAACAAATCAGTACGCAAAATGATAGGGCCATTATTTCTGAGTTTATAAAATAAACTGCCTATCTTCCGTGTCTTGATATTCTTAGACATCATGTCGTAGGATATTGTTTAACAAAAGGCCCTTATTTGTATTTGAGTCGTGCTGATTATGTGCATTGTTCGTAGAGGTAAACTTGAGCTTCTAATTGCTTTTTTCCTGCGTTATGTGCTAAGGTCATAATTGTTCTTGCATATCACCTTAGTATTTTCTCCTTTAAACCTTAGGGGTCTGTCTAGAACCACCTATAGGTAGAGGTCCTAAATCCCTCCAGGACCATTAAGAAGGGAAGGGTAACAGCATGCAATAGAGATTGCTGACCAACACTCGCTTTAATGACCACTAAGGGGGTGGAAAGGGTAGATATGGGATATGATGACTACCCGCTAATGTCACGTGTAGCACGTTATTGAGGAGTGTTTACCGGACATTGTGTAGGGTGATCCTATAGGCTAACCAACCTAGTACTACTCCTTTTCCCAAAATTCCTTTTGTTTAAAACTTTGTTTTATACGTATACAACCTGTTCAAAATCTTTATCTTATTATTTGAGTTATACAACGTGCTTTACTTGCAATCTATTTGATTCAACTGTTTATTTGTTAATGGACTAATTTGTAAATATAAGTTCGGCTGGGACCCACAGTTGTAGACCACGAGGGGTGCCTAACACCTTCCCCTCGAGGTTATTCGAGCCCTTACCCTAATCTCTGGTAATGCAAACCAATCCAAGAGTTAATCGCTCTAGGTTCCCTAACGCACCATAAACCGTTAGGTGGCGACTCTTCAAATACCCAATTCTCAAAAAGGAAAGGAGTTATTACCCTCCCATGAATGTCGAAAGAGAATCTCGGGTTTTGACAGCATGACGACTCTGCTGGGGATACCTTTAGGCTCTTACCATAACGAACTTATCTTTTACAAATTGGTCCAAGCATGCTTTATATCGTACCCTTTTCCTTTATTTGGATTTAACTGCTGCTTTCTTTTAAGAGTTTATGGTTCTTTATCCCTGAAACTGACTTGTCTCTTTGTTTTCTTTTCTTGTAACTGTCTTTCAATTATTTAAATGCTGTATTTATTTTTCCATATGTGCAAATACTTGACTACATGTTATTATCTGCTGTATAAATCATGCTCTGCATCATATTCCACTCGTGCGTATCCAATCCTATACCAAAGCTTTAATGAGCAGTTGCGCTCTTCCGATTTACTACCCTTAAATTCTGAAAGGCTTATTTGCAGTAAAACTAATCGATCAGTGGTGTAGTCGACGATTCTGTGCCTTCCCCCTCGAGTTGTCCACTTAAGGGTACCAGTCTAAAACCTCATAGAAACCTTACTCTAGTTAAAATTGTTCATACATCATGGTCAAATCTAGTCGGGTCAGTTATGTTGTCCACATAATGATCTTTTAAGATAATCCTTATCCAAAGTCCATCGGGTTTTCCATAATCCCAACGGACACAACCACGTTTTGTGTATTAATTTGGAGAATTAAATGCCGATATGTTGATCATAAATGTATAATAGTCGAGTCCGGTGGGGGTAAGGTCAAACCCTTTTGTTTTGCAGAAATGAGGCACGAGGTCCCCAGATTCGTTATGGTTAGAAATATCCCACCATTGATGCTAGATTGGTGGGAGGACCTTTAATCAAGTGGCAAGAAACATGTGAGAAAGTACCTGGGTAACCTACCTTCCTTGCTAAATATTGAGCCAAATAAGAAACTGATCGAGGCTGCCACTTTATTCTGGGATAGTGAAAGGGATGTGTTTCGTTTCGGTGACATAGAAATGACATTGCTTCTTAAGGAAATTGGAGGGCTTACAGGATTGATTTGGGATAGCCTCGGGCTATTGGTACCGAAAAATCTTACGGGCAGGGGATTTTTGAAGATGAATCGGCTGAAGAAGAATTTTGACCTAGTGTGCTTAAAAGAATCTTACATACCTTTCAAATATCTGTACAAGAGATATGACCATAGAAAGTCTTTCCGTACTTACCATGATGAGACATCACTCACTTCTATGGGTCGCATCCACCGCAGAGTGTTTGTATTCATTATGTGATTCCTAGGCCTGATAGTGTTCCCAATGAAAAAGAGAAGAATCCACAATAGTTTGGCCATGATCGCCAAGACTTTTATGGAAGGGATTAATGGGCAGACATATACCATAGTCCCTATGATCATAGCTAACATCAACAGGGCTCTGGAGCGCTGTCAAAGAGTGTTCAAGCATTTCGAGGGTTGTAATCTGTTGCTGCAGTTTTAGTTGTTGGAGCATTTCCAAAAGGGTTGCTATCGCCAGGAATTTCTGCGAAGGGCTTGGAACGACCATATTGCCTTCCATCAACCCAAGAAGATGACTTACATTCCAGACAGATTTGCTCAGCTAGAAAGCGCCAAAGAATAGGTAGAGTTCTTCGACAATCTGACTGAGGAACAGGTGCAACAGATGTTTGAATGGTTCCCAACGGACAAGTTTATTATCAGATCTAGGGATGCTCCGCACTTGGTGCTGATCGGGTTGAGAGAGATATACCCATATGTCCCTATGCGAGTTATGAGGCAAGCAGACATGAAACAGGTTGTAGTAAGGGTTGTCAAGATGAGTCATTTCAGGGCATACTTTCAAGACGACGATGTCTCTTACAAGTGCCAAGCATAGCACATGTGGTACTCCAAAATCATTTTGGAGAAGAATACCATTGAGCCAGATAGGTATCATGTAGGCGCGAGCCTCTCTACCCAGCATGGTTAGAGGACAATCTGAAATAGATGGTGATACCAGGGGCCGGTCGAGGGAACATAATTATAGATGAGGAAGCTAAAGCTCAAGTCAAGTATAATAGGCTGTGCAAGAGGGTCCACGAATTTGAGAATGAGCACCGGGAAATACATGAGAGGAATGCGAGGTTGATCGATGAATGGAAAGAAATGGCAGTCACTTCCAATAGGAAACTGGAATATCTGGAGCGAGGAATAGTAGAGCTAGAAGGCAAAGTCATAAAAAGGATTGAAAATTGCCAAAACGCCGAAGGAGCTGAAGGAGGACATCTGGATAGAGCCTACTTGCTGCTGGGGATGTGCGATATGGGGGACCTATATGATGAAGTTCGGAAGATCGAATCCGGGGAAGGCCCTTCTAAGACCAAATAGGCTAGATTTATTTGCTTTTTGTTTTCCTAAAAATGTAATAAGGCCAAGTGCCAGTAGTGACTTATTATTATCTTAGTGTCGTTTTGGGATTCGTCTATTTTTATATTATGAAATGAAGCATTTATCGGCATTAAAAGTTCTCCAGGTTTATTTATCGCTAGGCCTACCTCGGGCACAGTGAGGTTCCTAAAATAGGATATGAATTTACATTTCCGCAATATGTGTTTGAATACTGCAAACATTTTAGGATCCTCACTAACTTGTTACTTTCTTATTTTTTGCTTATTTTTTATTTGTTATTCCTATCCCCTTAGGTTGGTTCACTCATACTGGACTTATTAGCATATCACACCAGATCTAGAGGCCTTCCACCCCCTCTTCCTCCAAGAAATACAAAAGGTAGAGGAAAAGCGAAAATTGATGACTTGAGTGGGATCCGAAAGGAGAATATTAAGAACACAGAGACTTTAGATGCCCGTAGTACTCCGACCCCAAATGATCTAGTTTTGAGACTGGAACAAAAGATACTGGAACTGCAAGGAGAACTTGAGCAGGTTCACAACTTGTCAAACCTGTCACTTACCCTGAATGTCCCTAACATCAACCAACAGAACACTTAAAACCCAGAACCTCCTCAAAGCACACAAAACCAACACCCTTAGTCCGTTTAGCGCCTTTCGGTTGGGTTCCGCACTAGGGGTTAGGTTAGACTCCTCCCGCACCAAATCAATACACAAATCCACCCTAGAATCCCACGCCATTACAGCTCCACCATAATATCACCATCAACCCATTCAGTACCCACCAACCACCGCTTACCACACTCCCCAAAATACACCACCACTCATTCCCGATCCCCAAAACTCCACCAATGACTATCACTATAGCCAAGTTACTGGCACCCATCAAAGCAACCTATATATGTGGAAACTATACCTCATTCTACCAACCAATCTCCTGTGTTCTGGAATTATTCGAGAAGGACCTGCTCATTAAAAACATGGCTGAGAACTAAAGAAGTTAACAAGCTAAGTTCAAGGTATTGAAGGCGACATAGGAATAGAAGGTTTGAAACTGACGATCTGTTCATACAACCGGATGTCGAATTACCGGAGGGGTACAAACCTCCCAAGATCGAAATGTTCGATGGCACAGGTGATCCCAGGGTACATATAAGGACCTATTGCGATAAGCTTGTCGGGGTTGGGAAAGATGAAAAGATCTGGATGAAGCTCTTTATCAGGAGCCTTACTGTGGATGTTATATCAGCCAAAATCCCAAGAAATGGTCCAATTGGGTAAGCATAGCGTCAGATTTCATGGACCGGTTCAGGTTCAACACATAAAATGCACCAGATGTTTTCTACATTCAGAATCTTACGAAGAAACCTACTGAGCCTTTTCGTGAGTATGCTACTCGTTAGAGGTCGGAAGCAGCCAAGGTCAGACCATCTTTGGATGAAGAACAAATAAACGAGTTCTTTGTCAGAGCACATGATCCTCAATACTATGAAAGGTTGATGGTTATCGAAAATCACAAATTCTCTGACATCATCAAACTTGGAGAAAGAATCGAGAAGGAATCAGAGCAGGATGGTAACGAATTTTGAGGCACTGCAAGCCACGAATAAGGCATTACAATCAGGCGGCATATCAAAGAAGAAAGAGGTTGGAACAGTAATGGTGGCTCAGGGCCCAAAATCTCCATTTATCTATCAAACACCTCCACCCACATATCAAACACCTCCATATCAATCACCTACACCTACATACCAAGCATCACCACCTTCATATCAACCTTCATCTCCCAGATATTCCCAACTAGCCTTTGTCCATCACACCTACAACTCCCAACCATCTCACTTCCAATCAGCACCAGCTCGCCAAAACTATCCAAGGCCAAGACCCAACTTCAACCGCAAGCCGCCCAAACAATATACCACCATTGCTGAGCCCATTGACCAACAATATGAAAGGTTAAAAGTCGCAGGTTACGTCGCTCCTGTTCCCACTGTGGCAGTAGAAAATCCATCCCAGTGGGTTAATCTGAACAAAGCTTGTGCGTATCATTCTGGCATAAAAAGGCAAACCACTACTGAGTGTCGAACAATGAAGGACAAGATCCAGACGCTAATTGAAAATAAGGTCATACAAGCAAAGGAAGCCGTACCTAATGTTCGCAACAATCCCGTCCCTGATCATAGAGGTGATGGTGTACATGTGATAGAGATAAATGAAGAATGGGAACTTGAAGGGTCGATTGGGCTTATTAGAGAAGGCAATGATTTTAAAGTTGCAGTCACACTTACTCCTATTATGGTACAGATTCAGTCCCCAATCGAGGTTAAGGTAACTACATTAGCTCCATTCAAGGTAGAAGTGGCTCCGCCCACATCCACCCCTGCTCCATTTGAGGTAGAAGTGGTCACACCTTTCACTGTGACAGTATCAACCACACATTCCTCCAATTCAAAAGCAATACCCTAGGATTATGTTGCCGAGGCTCGCAAAAAGGGAAGGCCAAGATAGAGGAATCTGACGCTGCACAAGGAATGACTAGAACCGGAAGAGTTTATACACCGGAACACTTGGGAGGTTCAAGTAAGGAGGCCAGTACTAGGCCGCCTATCATTGAGATCGGGCCAGATGACCTGTGGAGGAAAGTACATGCAAATGAGTATTCTGTTGTTGACCATCTGAACAAAGTCCCTGCTCAGATATCTATCCTTTCACTATTGCAGAATTTAGAGGCACACAAGAACACTTTGATGAAAGTACTTAGTGAGGCTTATGTACCCAATAACATCACCGATGGAGAAATGGCCACCATGGTCGGGAAAGTACTGGAGAGCCATAAGATTATCTTCCATGAAGATAAGCTACCGCCCGATAGTTTGAATCACAATCGAGCATAGCATATCACAGTGCAATTTGAAGACAAGTTCATTGCTAGATTCCTGGTTGATGGAGGTTCGAGCCTAAATATTTGTCCATTGGAAACTCTGAAGAGGTTGGACAAAGGTTTCCACGAGATACAGGTAGGAAACATGAATCTGAAGGCTTTTGATGGGTCCTAGAGGGCCACGATCAGGGAAATCAACCTTTGATTGCAGATGGGGCCAACTTTTTTTGACGTCGAGTTTCAGGTGCTTGACATACCAGCCTTATGTAATCTTCTGTTGGGCCGACCATGGATCCATGCTGCTGGAGCCATTCTTTCCACACTACATCAAGCCGCAAAATTCAAATGGAACCATCAAGAGGTGATCATCCACGGAGATGGGAGTAACCCCATCTACCTAGTCAAACCATCTCGGCCATTAGACATAGAAGAAGGCTAGGAGGGGAAACCTATCATCACATTGAACAGGTCAATGCCGTCGAGAAGGATAAGTGGTAGAGTAAAAAAATAAAAAGCATACTAGCATGGCATGGATACGAACCCGACAAAGGGTTGGGAAAGAATCTCCAAGATATCACCAAACCAATACAACTGAAAAATCATGGTACCACTTTTGGGCTCGGATACCAGTATACATGGCAAGAGTACAATGATTGGGAGCCTCTATAGCGTGGACTGTATTACCCTCTTGAGTAGCCAGTGCCATGTTTGGAACAAGCTTTCCACCAGGCTGACACAATGTGGGGGACTACAGAAGAAGAAGCATTAGCTGGGTTAAGGAATCTGTTCTTGGAGGATGAAGACATGGACTGCAGTGCCATAATTGAGGAGGAAGAGGAAGAAGGCCTCACTATTCAGACTGTGAAGAATGGAACCGTTCTCAGAAGTTGGACCGCCGCACCATCCCGAGCCCGCTGAGTCCCTAGGTAGCTTAGAAAAATTTACTTCTATAGCCATTCTAGGCATTTAATATTTCCAGTAATTTTGTTTTAAGATTTAGTTGTTTCAAAATAAATTCTCGGTCCATCGAGCCAAGCTTTGTCTGAACAATTTTCTCAGTTTTAATCAAATGCTTTTGTCCTTTATCATTATTCATTACTATTTTTATACATTTCCCTTCTACAGTGTTATTATTACTTTTCCTGATGAACCAGTGACTGTGACATATAATGCGGCAACGCAACATGAGAATAGTGACGTAGAGGAAGAAGATGAGATACCCGAGGAAATTGTCAGAGAGGTTGAAAATTTTGAGAATAAACCTAACTCCAATCTGGACGAGACCGAGGCAGTAAATTTGGGAGATGACGAGACCATCAAGGAAACTTGAATCAACATTCAATTATCACCAACAAAGAAGGAGGAGTACATTCGTTTCCTAAAAGAGTATGAGGACATTTTCGACTGGTTATATGATGACATGACTGGTTTGAGCACTTCCATAGTGGCTCACAAGTTGCCTACTAATCCCATGTGTCCGCCAGTAAAACAAAAACTCGAAAAGTTCAATCCAGACATGAGTTTCAAAATCAAGGAGTAAGTTACCAAACAGATCAAAGCCAAAGTTCTCAGGGTGGTTGAATATATAACCCTGTTATCTAACATTGTGCCAGTTCCGAAGAAAGATGGGAAGGTCAGAGTATGTGTATAATATCGGGATTTAAATAGAATAAGTCCCAAGGATGACTTCCCACTGTCAAATATACACATCTTGATGGACAATTGTGCCAAGCATGAACTCCAATACTTTGTAAATTGCTTCGCGGGTTGACACTAGATTTGGATAGATGAAGAGGATGCAGAGAAAACAGTTGTCATCACACCATGGGGTGTATACTGTTACAAGATGATGCCATTCGGCTTAAAGAATGCTGGGGCCACTTACATGAGAGCTATGACAACTATCTTCTATGACATGATCCACAAAGATATAGAGGTATATGTGGACGACGTCATTGTCAAATCCAAGAGGGCCACAGATCATGTAGAGGACACGAGAAAGTTCTTTGACAGGCTAATAAGGTACAATTTGAAATTGAACCCTGTCACACCTCCTTTTTTGCTACTACACCCCGGGAATGGTATAATAAAAGGAGTTTTTCCAATTAAAGGACAATCAAAACGGGATTCGTTTATTAAGAGATTCAGAGTCGCCACTTGAGAGATTTATGGTGTCTCAAGTCACCGGTTTGAATCCCGACTCGAGGAAAAGGTTTGACTCTGTTTAACAGTCGCGAACCAGAAATCCGGGTAAGGAATTCTGTTAACCCGGGAGAAGGGGTTAGGCACTCCCGAGTTCCGTGGTTCTAGCACGGTCTCTCAACTGCTATACTTGGCTAAATTTTGATTTTTATACATGTTAAAACTCATAGTGCATTTTAGAATTATTTACCACTGTTAGTTAATTATTAAGAAAGTGAACGTCGTTTAAGAACGTGTTTTTGGATCACGTCACATGAAATGCACCCGGATCCTCGACACATTCTTATTCAACATTTTTGGATTTGGATTTGGATCGCATGAAATGCATACCCGTATTTATGAAGGTAAGATTATTAAAAACGTGCCTAAAGCGACTAACGTCTTTTTATCTTTGTGGGAGGCCGTGAAATTCGCTAAACGGCACGCTCCAAATTCTAGGTATTTTTAATTAAGTAATTAATGAGGGCCACGCAATTTGTGATTTTATTTGGCGCGGCGCACCTCATTTTATTTTAAAGGCCGTCCTATGATGAACTAATATTTTTCTATTAATGATTATCTCTAAAAAAAAAACCTTAATTAATTAGCATTGTGAATTGCTATTATTAAAAGTAATCAAGGCATTTGGGCCCCAAGTTCAAGTCCACACTTGAACAAGAGGAAAACCTCTTAGTTCAAGTATGCTACTTAACTAAAAAAGGCCCAAATCTATCTTTAATTCAAAATCACGCATAAAGATTCGCATACCCCATCAATAAAGCAAGAATACAGTGATCATATATAAGTTCCCAGCAATCTAGTAAAGTGAAACAGTCTAAATTCATAAGGCATTCTAGCTAGACTCATTCACATATTAAGCAATTTCTTTTTTTTTTGAAGTCCAACTCCAGAAAGGACAACTCTGCGACTGTTAAATAAGTAAGACAATTGCAAGAAGGCAAGAGATGAGAAGGACAGTCAAATAACGAGCTGGGAAATGAGTAAGCTAGCAACGTAAGAAACAGAATACAAGAGGCAACTCTTGCCATGCTGAACTCTAAATTCACAAGATAAGCTTACAATAAAATCATATTCATTTGAAACAGCAATCCTAGCTACCTTAGGTGCATTGCTCAAAAGCTCTTTTATCACATGAGAACAGAAATATCTATATTTTCAAATGGTTAAAAAACCAGATACCACACATCTGATTACTCATATTGAACGAATGGGGAAGGAGAACAAATCATGCTAAAAAAAAGGTACACCCCAAGTTCACTTTATTAAGACAATATGTATAGCCCGTAATCTCAATACTCTGATGGAGAAGTCTGAAGGTTCCTTTTAGAATGTTGCTGCATGGTACAATTATAGGAGCTAAACAATTATTTTATAACCGAAGCAATTTCCTCATTTAGGATCTTGGTAGTACATATCACTCAAATTCCTTCCCAAATTATGCGATTCACAGAACGATGTGAATATTCTAAATGACCACAAAGAGAACTTACTAAGGGAATGCCTACTTCAAAAGTGAGCCAGCAGAGTTTCATTACACTGGAAAGTTGATCAACACAAAATAACAACAAATAAACTTGTATTCTAATTAAATGTGGTCAAATTTCAAGAACCAAAACAGCAGCACCCAAGCACGAGGTATCAAGTCCATTTAGACTGTATCATGACAAAATTACCTCTAGACACTATCTGGTAACATAAAACTGACGATGCTAGAACAGTCAAATCTGAACACTGAACTTAGCTAGTTCCCTTTCAAACGAGACTGATGCCTCAAAACTTACATGGAATCCTCTTTCAATATTAGACAATCACATCACTTATTATCACGTTTTAAGCCTGCAATCAGCCATACAAAACAGGGAATTGCTAGGAACATAAAACACAAGAACACATGAGCTTGATTGAGAAAATGCAAACTGATTTCAAAGAGAATAAAGCAATACTACTAAACAATTCTCATGTTGAATCCTGTGCGAAAGGTTTACTGACAGAAATGGCATGCTGAGAAAACATGAACAGTCCCTGGTCCTCTCAACCATAGTAAGCCACAAAGGATAAATGTTGTCAAGAATAACTTCAGCTACTTCAAGCCAACAGAACGCATTAAAATAGTCGTAAAATTAGGGAACAGGGCACTTTAGTGATTCATGACTCGTTTAGCAGCTTTACGACTAACTAACTCAAGCCAAACATGTCGAAACTAAGCATTTAGCATGAGCAGACTAATCTGTACATCTGAATATTTCGCGGCTAGCAAAAACACACAAGGAACTCATTTTGTAAAGTGGATAATCCTTAACCAAAAGAATCAGGAAGTAATTGATCAACAAAGTTCTTAAAGTCAATTACTCTAGCTAAAATTCGTCAAACTCATTCAACAGGTTCAAAGATCCTAACATATTTGCAACCACAAGCATATCATTCCAACTTAAACATTCACTAATATAGACAAAACTCTAACAAATATCATGGTTATGAGTTAAGGATCAACAAGAGCGAGCTAGTTAGACTCGTAATCCTGTTTGAAATTCGATAGGCCATTTTGACTTCCTAGAAAACAAAAACTGGTTATTGCAAGAGTTGTGTTGAGAACTAAAGTGATCCCAATCTTATTCGAGGGTGAAAACAAATCACTGGAAATGTCGACAAATAGATAGAAAATTCAAGCTGAGTGGAGTACAAACGTCAAGATAGTCGCACATTCTTAGGCGTTAAGGCCTGAACGAAAACTACGCGTAACTTGACTGATTTGCAAATAGCACACGAGTAGGCATGTAATTTCAGAAAAATACACGACTTATTCAACTTATTCAATTAGTAACAGCAAACCAACTTCGACAGCTCATGATAAAGAAAGCAAGCAGCGTTAACCTTCAAACTATTTGGAAATCAACCCCTAAACGTTTACACACAGAAAGAAATCGATTATGGCCAGGTACTGAAAGAAGAGGCAGACGAACACATGATTACACGTTTCGATGGATTCTGAATATATGAACATTAATAAGCACGCATATGAAATCATAGAAAAGGATAAAAATCTCAGTTACTACTTCAAACTTCAGTCCATTTCATAGCTCATGAACAGCCAAAACAGAGTTACATGGTGAAAAATAAAATCAAACCCGAAGTCGCAAACTTCTGTTAATAATTGTAGTCTTAGTAATAGGCCTTTCACATTCGAATACTAGCGAGGTTCAACAGCAATTCAATAGAACAACAATCAGTAAAACCGAACTTGAACTTCAATTCAGTTTGTCATCTCTTTCGAACTCCAAGACGGACTTCAAAAAATTAAAATGTATATGCTTTTTTCTTAAACTTTGAAAGAACTCTCCCATTCCCCTGAAAAATTCCTCTAGTTATCAGGCAAACACCTGATGAATGAAGGGCTGGGATTAATCGAAATCAATCTCACGCTCCTCATTCATCCAGCATATGCCTTCTAGAGGCTTCCATCACGTGAGAAGGGGATGGGAATGAGAGTATCTGTCAGAAACCGTTACAAATATGGTGACGAGGAGAGAGAGGGAACGCGTGGGGTGAATTTGAGCTCACTCGCCTGGATTTTGGGCAGAATTTGGGGATTGGATTTGGCTATTTTGGGAAAAAGAACAATAGGCGCTGATGGGTGTTAGAGATTAGGGTTCTGGTCTATTGTGTTTATCCGTTAATTGGGAATGGGTCGAGTTTGGGGAATGGAACTGGGCGGGTTGTGAGGGGTAGTATATTGGGCTGGGGATTCTTTTGCTGGTCTTGGCCCAAATAGGTCTTTTAAGAACAAATTCCTTTCCTTCTTTATTTATTCCTTTGTTTTCTTTTTATTTCTTTTGCTTTTTGTATTCATTTTCAATTTGTATTATATATATTTTTTGTATTTTTCCTGATTTTATAAAATGCAAAACAAAGACCTAACATACTTCAAAATTAAACTATTTAACTCCTAAAATTACTTAAAATTCTATTTAATAGACAAATGCAACAATTAACAATTAAAAGTGCAAAGAAACTATTTTTGTGATTTTCTTTAATTTTGTTCTAAAACAAATTAATACCTAATTAATGCTAATAATGTGAAATTAAATTCCTAAATACAAATGCATATTTTGTATTTTTATATGAATTATCATGCAACCAATTAACACCAAATTCCACAAAATTCATAAAAATTGTAAAGTCATTTTATTTGAAACTTTTGGAATAATTTGCTTAGGGAAAAAATCACGTGCTCATAAACCCCGCAAAGTGTGCATTCGGGGTTCCCGCAGGAAAGTTACTACGTTTCATCGTCAGTCGTCGAGGGATCAAGCTAATCCATCCAAAGTCAAAGCTATTCAGGAGTTGCTACCCCCTAAGAGCGAAAAGGATGTGATGAGATTCCTTGGACGTCTCAACTATATCAGTCACTTCATAGCACAGTCCATAGTCATATGTGAACCCATCTTCAAAATGCTGAGGAAAGATATCGAAACAAGCTAGACCGAGGATTTTCAGAAAGCCTTTGATAGAATAAAGGAGTACTTAACCATACCACCAGTGCTGGTCCCGCTAGAACTGGGACGACCTTTGCTACTTTATCTATCGGTATTGGATAGGTCCTTCGGATGTGTTTTGTGATAACATGATGAGACAAGAAGGAAGGAGCAGGCCATATACTACTTGAGCAAGAAGTTCACACCTTACGAAGCACGGTACTCTCTACTTGAACGCACTTGCTGTGCTTTTACCTGGACAGCTCATAAATTGAGGCATTACTTCTGTGCCTATGCTACATACCTGATATCCAGGATGGATCCTCTAAAGTACATATTTTAGAAACACATGCCAACCGGGTAGTTGGCTAAGTGGCAGATACTACTAAGTGAGTTCAATATCGTCTATATAACTCAAAAGATGGTCAACGGACAATCATTGGCGGATCATCTTGCTGAAAATCCGATAGGAGGAGCATACGAACCTTTGAAAACATATTTTCCTGATGAAGAAGTGTCGTTCGTAGGAGAAGACATTAATGAAGCATACGATGGTTGAAGGATGTTCTTTGATGGAGCCGCAAATTTTAAAGGAGTGGGCATTGAAGAAATTTTGGTATCAGAATGGGTCAACATTATCAGGTATCTTCCAAACTCAGATTTCCTTGCACTTACAACATGGCAGAATATGAAGCCTGCATACCAGGGCTCAATACGGCAGTTGACATGAGCATTCAAGAGCTGCTGGTGATCGGTGATTTGGATTGCTTATGCACCAGGTACAAGGAGAATGGACCACCAAGAATTGCAAGGTATTTCCATATCTACACCATGTGCAGGAATTGAGAAAGAGGTTCACGAAGATAGAATTCCGACATGTGCCCCGAATTTAGAATGAGTTTGCTGATGCATTGACCACATTGTCATCTATGATACAAAATCCAGATATGAATTATATCGATCCCATTCCGATGAAGATCTATAATCAGCCAGCATATTATGCTTATGTTGAAGAAGAAATGGATGGAAAGTCTTGGTTCCATGACATCAAGAAGTACTTATCAAAAGGAGAATACACAAAAGCATGCAAATCACACCCACAAACGCACACTCCGGAGATTGTCCAATCACTTCTTCCACGGCGAAGTAAATTTGTACAGAAAAACTCCTGATTTGGGTTTACTAAGGTGTGTCGACACGAAAGAAGCTTCTAAGCTACTTGAGGATGTACATGTCGGGACCTGTGGCCCACACATGAATGGTTTCGTCTTGGCAAAGAAGATATTCAGAGCTAGTTATTTTTGGATGACCATGGAGATAGATTGCATCCAGTATGTCTGCAAATGCTTTCAATGTCAAGTGCATGCCAATATGATAAAAGTGCAACCAAATAAGCTCAATGCAACAAGTTCACCTTGGCCATTCACCGCTTGCGGAATGGATGTTATTGGTCCAATTGAGCCCACTGCTTCAAATGGACACATGTTCATTCTGGTAGACATTGATTACTTCACAAAATGGGTAGAGGTTGCATCTTACAAAGTTGTGACAAAGAAAGTCATTGCAGATTTTGTCAAGGATCGTATTGTTTGCCGATTCGGGGTTCCTGAGTCCATTATTACTAATAATGCCGCTAATATCAACAGTGATCTGATGAAGGCTATGTGTGAAACTTTCAAAATCAAGCACAAGAATTCCATAGCCTACAGACCTCAGATGAATAGAGCTGTAGAAGCCGCCAACAAAAACATCAAGAAGATCCTAAGGAAAATGGTAGAGAACCACAAATAATGGCATGAGAAGTTACCCTTTGCTCTATTGGGGTACCGCATCACGATTCGCACATCAACCAGGGAAAATCCCTACATGTTGGTTAATGGTACTGAGGCTGTCATCCCAGCCGAGGTAGAGATTCCTTCCTTTACAATCATACAGGAAGCTGAACTCAGCGACGCAAAGTGGATACAAAGCTGCTATGAACAATTGGCCCTTATCGATTGAAAGAGGATGAACGCAGTGTGTCACGACCAACTTTATCAAAATAGAATTTCTAGAGCTTTCAACAAAAAGGTCAAACCAAGACAGTTCGCACCAGGACAGCTGGTATTAAAAAAGATTTTTCCACATCAAGATGAAGCGAAAGGGAAATTCTTCCCCAACTGGAAAGGTCCGTACATGGTTCATAGGGTGCTGACAGGAGGAGCACTCATACTTGCAGAAATGGACGGAGAAATCTAGCCAAAGACAATCAATTCGGATGCAGTCAAGAGATACTATGCTTAGATATTTTACAGTTTCTCATCTGATGTAATTGAACTACGCTTGACCTAATTCCTGTTTAAGAGGGGATACGTAGGTAGCCTTATGGGTTCAGTCATATCATAATAAAATTTCCATTCCGCCCCCCCAAGATCAGAAACTGGGCAGAATTTTAAGGAGGACTCTCAAAATTCTAGAGCAAGTCCAGCCAACGCCAACATATGTAAGATAGTCAGAAATCGATTAAGAAACTGGGGAAGAATTTTGAGAAGGATTCTCAAAATTTTGAAGAAGGTTCAGCAAGGGTTACTATCGGTAAATAGTCAAAGATCATCCACCAAATTGGGGCAAAATTTTGAGGAGGACCCTCAACATTTCAACATAAGGAGAGTTGCAATGCCTTTGAAATGTGTTACAGTCACTAGTTCATCTAAATGTATCAATGTATTTCTTAAATAACTCTATTTTTATCAATGATTGCATATTTTTCAAAAACTCTTTCCATAACAGTTAGGTGTTACCCAGGGGAACTCGAAATGCTTTCAGAACGGAGCAAAGAAAAGCCAGCCAATAGGAGCACGAACCAACCTTTCCCCCACAAAACTTACAATTTCTCTTTGAACGCAGGCACATTCGACATAACGATAAAATTCGCAAACCATGTATACACAAATATAATTCACTATCAATCAGGCCATCAGACACCGAATATATCTCCAGCTAAGACATATACTACTCTTATTTGCTACTTGCACTCTTCATGAGGGTAATCCTTGCCTCCATACTTGCATGAGCCTAATACTTGACTCCATGAGGCTAATCCCTGCCTCCCTACTTGCATGAGTCAAATCCTTGAATCCGCATTTGCATGAGGCTAATCCTTGCCTCCCCATTTGCATGAGGCTAATCCTTGCCTCCCTACTTGCATGAGTCTAATCCCTGACTACATATTTGCATGAGTCTAATCCCTGACTCCACATTTTTATGAGGCTAATCCTTGCCTCCATACTTGTATGAGTCTAATCCCTGACTCCACATTTACGTGAGGCTAATCCTTGCCTCCCCATAATTGCATGAGGCTAATCCTTGCCTCCATACTTGCATGAGTCTAATCCCTGACTCCACATTTGCATGAGGCTAATCCTTGCCTACCCATAATTGTATGAGGATTGTCCTTGCCTCCATACTTGCACGAGTTTAATCCCTGACTCCACATTTGCATGAGGCTAATCCTTGCCTCCCCATAATTGCATGAGGCTAATACTTGCCTCCATACTTGCATGAGTCTAATCCTTGACTCCATGAGGCCAATGCCTACCTTTCTATTTACATGAGTCTAATCCCTATGAGTCTAATCCTTTACTCCATGAGGCTAATCCTTGCCTCCACATTTGCATGAGGCTAATCCTTGCCTCCCTGTTTGCATGAGTCTAATCCTTGACTCCATGAGGCCAATCCATGCCTTCCTATTTGTATGAGTCTAATACACGACTTCCTATTTGCATGAGTCTAATCCTTGAATCCATGAGGCTAATCCTTGCCTCCCCATTTGCATGAGTCTAATCCTTGACTCCGTGAAGCCAATACCTGCCTTCCTATTTACATGAGTCTAATCCCTGACTCCCTATTTGCATCAGTCTAATCCTTGACTCCACGAGGCTAATCCTTGCCTCCCCATTTGCATGAGGCTAATCCCTGCCTCCACATTTGTATGAGTCTAATCCTTGACTCCATACCTAGATTGAGGCTAGGCCTTGCCTCCCATGGGAATTAGCAATGTCACTCTTTGCATAAATATTGCTTTATTTATAAGCACTCTTTATTCACTTTCCAATCGGGCTAAGCTCTGCCCTCCATTTTACAAGATTAAGCATTGTCTTGATAACATCATATTATTGCATATCATGGGCTAAAAAATTGCCAACCAATCCAAAGGCGTCATAGTCTGAAGGCATCATTCTCATAACTGGTAGACACCATGCCATGGCCTGAGGATCTCTCAAACTTGCATATCATTATTCAAAGGAGTCACGGTTCGGAGGCACCATCTTTATGGCCCGAGAACATCATTTCATAGCCTGCAAATCCCTCATCGAACAATTCATGGTCCAGGATGTCATGGTTTGAGGACGTCATCTTTAACCGTCTGAAGACAACCTTCATGGTCCAAAGAGAATCTGCATCATGTTTAAATTTTTGCACAAATACATGTTTGTGGCATCTTTATCTGCAGGTAATCAGTAAAAAACTAACATCCTAGCAGGAGCGATATCACTCCAGTTCTTTCAACTATCCTGAGCTTTAACCACTCACCGAAGTGTTTTGGGGTCCGTAGTATACTAGGAAAGATAAGTGTTATCTTGAAGACAAGTCAAGAACAGTATTGTCCTAAGGGTAAATCTACTAAAGAGGCTGATTTGAGCCTCATAATTTTGGGGGCTCTAAATTTTCATAATAGTTTATATATTAATTTATTTTTAGAAGAAAATTTATTATTTTAAATGAGAAAGTATATATTTTTATAGTAAAAAAGCAATATTAAATTGTTGATCATAAATTGAGGAAAAAATATCTTTTTTGGAATCATTCTCTAGACCATAAATTGAGAAAGAATTCAATTATTAATTCATAACTCAAAAAAGATTGAAACAATAATAAAATCCCATAGCGTGCCGTTGATAAATTTTTAGCAAACAATAAAAACCTTAAATTAGAAATTATATCTCAAGAGAAATTAAATGGATTAGATAAATTATTAATAACTTTGTATACGAAAAACTAGAACTGTAGAATTTAAATGAAATTACGTATGAATTTTTTTTCTTTTATATAAAATAAATAAGTTCTCTCATTTAAGTTTTGCTTTAGGCCTCCATGTTTATTGGTTTGGCAGTCTGCGTGACTTGATTGATTTAGAGGGGTTCAATTCTGATAGCTTTGTTATGTGCAATGGGTTTCAAAGAGCCCACGATAATTTCGACCACGACTTGATATTGATGTCTTCTTCTGATATGGAAGGTTTGTTATGTGTTGTGATGTTTTCTTGGATTGAGTTAAGTAGAAGGTTCCTAGTTGATGGAGTGTTTATCCTACTTATGATTCAAGGGTTGATATCAGAGTTCTGTATTTTCACATAATAACGTT
Source organism: Nicotiana glauca (assembly GCA_026770625.1). Lineage (NCBI taxonomy): Eukaryota > Viridiplantae > Streptophyta > Magnoliopsida > Solanales > Solanaceae > Nicotiana > Nicotiana glauca. The sequence continues at coordinate 72,006 of MU664535.1, forward strand.
ATAGATACATTAAGGTGTGTGAGACTAGGATTGAATGATCAAGGTTGCGGTCCAGTATCGAAAGGAAGGTCACGATTTCAAGACATATTGTGATATTTCAGATGTATAAGAGGATGCTAGAACTATCTTCTATCATCTATGAAGCATGTATGTTGTAGAAGATGTATTGTATATTGAGTTTTGGTGCTTTACTAATAATATTGTAAGGCCCCGTGAAATCCCTACTCGAAAACCCAGATCCCGTAGTGCCAAGTTAGGAACATGCGGCGCGGACCTTTTTGGATTGAATAATGCATTAAAAAGTCAAGAATAAGTTTCCAGAAAAATACAAGAAATGCGGTCCAGAATGCGGTCGCATAATTAAAATGCAGACCACATATCTGCCGTAGAGTGAGGCTGAATGTTGGTTAAAATTGAAGTCAGTAATGCGGTCGAAATGCGGTCGCATAATCGAAATGCGGACCACATAGTCGTCGCATATTTTCCTTTGACTTTTGCCAGGGCCAGTTCTGCGGTGCACTTTGCGACCGCAGAACATGAATGCGGACCGCATTCTTACCGCAGACCGAGTCAGAATGTTTAGTTTTTGGGGAGCATTCTGCGGTCCATTATATGGATGGCCGCATGTTTACTCTGCGATCGCAAATGCGACCGCATACTTGACTCGGGGCTCCAATTTTCTAATTTTATAACCCGAACCCATGTCAATATATTACACCCTACCCTTCATTTTAGGCTTATTTTCTGATACATTTAGAGAGAGAGAAGGGGTCCTAGAGGGAGAAGGGGTTCTTCATCAATATTTCTCCTAAAGATCTTGCTTAAACCTTGAAGATTTGTCAAGAAAGGCACCTTGGTCATCTTCCTAAAAGGTAAGGGTCTATAATCCAAGCTCTTAATTTCTAGATATAACTAGGATAGACCATTAGAAGGGTAATTGATGAGGATAGAAGTGGATATCTTTCATGCATGAGTTCTTAAGAGTATTTTGTTTGGTCTTGAGCTAAGTATGGGATGAGGGATGGTAGGATCTTTCACAAAATGGTTTTAAAAGCATGATACCCACTTAGTGTTTGAAAATATGCTCAAATGAACTAGAAATATGATCACCTCTCTAATTTGTGGTTCGATTTGTCATGTTCCTAAGATATTGACGTTGCTAAGAGTCTCGGAGTATAGTAGGACTTAAGGAAAGCTCAATCGAGGTATGTAGGCTAAACTTTCTCTCTCGGAAGTGAATTCCATATTTGTTTGTAAGTTTAAGTGTGGTTTACCTACCAAAATTCCATAGTCCTGAGTTGCCTCTTAAAAGAGGTTTAGCATGCTAATTGGGTGAGAAGAATTGCTCTGTTTAATGCTCCTGGCTGCTATTGTGTGTATTAAATGATTTGGTTGATTATGTCTACTTGGTCTACTTGTTGATAAGATGTAATGACATATGGAAATGAATCGAATAATGAAGCGTGAAACAAATATAAAATAAGTCTCAAATCTTATGAACTAACTTCCAAAAGTAGAATGGCCTAAAGTTCTTGTACCCGAACTATGCCCACAAGTGGCTGTTTTATATAATGCTTTTCCTTATAGATACACTCAATGTGTAATATAATTGTTGGTTGGTATATTCCTCTTTGGGAAGAGTCCCTTATGCTTGATGATTCTATCTCTGTTAAATTTGAAAACACATAACCTCCGAAATATTTGGTACCTTGATATTGGTTGGTGATCTTTGGAAATAAAGGGATGAAAATGTGAGAAACCGAATACGGCCACCGTACCAAGAATAAAGAATCTTGTGAATGGCCAAATGAGCCAAGGAAATACTGTTGTTGTTGGTGACTGGAAATACTAATGGGAATCTATAAATTGTGAAGGATATTGAGGTAAGCATGGTTGCTTTTATGATATATTTGTATACTTGTATTTATACTGCAATTATGTGCAATACTAAATTGAATCAAATATGTTTTCGGGAGTATCTTTAGCAATACTGAGGAAGGGTGGGTCATAAGACTCATTCCTGAAACTATACGTGCCGGTGTAGGGGTGCATCGAGATTATTCCCCTTAACTGGGATGATCTTGGCAACATTAAAATTTGGTAATGCCAACCCACACGGCATATGTAGGAAGGCAGCTTAGCCGATCGGGCTGTGATCGGACGCCATGCCGCACACATGGTGGTATAGTGCTGAAAATCAATAAATTTGGAAATTTGATACATGGGAAATTAAAAACTGGAAATTTGTGATTTGGTATATGTCTCTAAAAAGGGATGACTTAGCCGATCGGGTCGTGATCGTACTCCGTGCTATCAAAGACGGTGGTAAAACTTATATCGGTGCTAGAGATCTCCCAACCAAACAAAAAGTATATATATTATTTTCATAAAGTAGAGGACTAACATGTTTCAAAATTGGGTGTTAGAATATTGTTGATCTTGACTTATTGTTTGTGGATTCTTTGCTTGTATGGATATTCTACTCTGAAATAGTACTTTTAGCCTTACATACTAGTGCTATTCGACGGCACTAACGTCCCTTTTGCTAGGGGCGCTACAATCGTGTTATGATTGTAGGTGGTTCTACAGCAGGTACTCCGGTCCACCGCCGGTAGCACCTCCTCTACTTTTATTCAGCTGTATTGGTGAGCCCCACTCCATCCCGGGGTCATGTTACGTATCTTTTGTTCATTTTCTAAATAAATTTTGAGGTATAGCCGGAGCCTTGTTGCCGGCATTTCTATATTGCTATTATCTTGTATTTAGAGGCTCCGTAGACTATTGTGGTGGAGGTTGATGTTGGGAGTCCGGGCTAGAAATGTTAGTACTTGATAAGCACGTTTTTCATTAAATTTGTAAACTTGTAATATTTTGAAAACCAAATGAAGCAATTACAAAGAATGAAATGAGGGTTGCTAACAACAGATATCCTTGCATTTTATTAAATGGGATAATATCCTCCTTATTTATGAACTAGTTTGGGTAGAATGAAACATAGAAGGCTTGCTCAGTCGGATTTACTCGGTTGAGCGCCGGTCGCGCTCCTCGGATTTTGGGGCGTGACAAATATTAAAATTGCATGGTTGGTAACCGTTGATGTTCAGATTCGCTATCAACACGGAGGATTTTGGGGAGTAATTCTCACAAGGTAATTATGTATGCATGATGTGGCAGGTATTTAGGTGAAAGAGTTTGAGATCGGCTATGGAGATTCTTGTATTCATGATATTTAGAGATTGGATCTTGTTAGAGGCATACTATCCTTTGATCATGGATGATGAATTTGCGTCAAAGGTTAGAAAGCTGATTGGATGTGTTATGTATAGGTCATCATGGACCTTTGAGAGTATATTCACGTAATCAGAATTTTTTGAATCGGTCTGAGGGCATATTGGTAGGCCTAGCAGGAAGGTGTATTCTGTACTAGAATGAATTTGTTTGTTCAGCACAACATTTCCTAGGGGTGTGTCATCGGCTAATATTGATCTTATTCATACCATGATCTTCTCTTGTGTTACTCTCTTATGCTACGATGGGATATGAGATTATTTCACTATTTACACGTATGATGTAGTCCTATTTGGCAATATTTGAGTGAGATGGCTCTTGAGATATGAATTGCTTATTGCACCTTAGTCGTTCTTTGCATGTATAGGGTCTATTGTGCTATCCATCTCTCCATGGTTATGGTCATACATTTCACATACTTATTGTTGATACACATGTGTTTATTGATTGTGAGCATTATAGCTTGATGGGTATCCCCATATGGATAAATATGTTGTATTGGGTTACACACCATAGCGGGTTATGTTGGAATATGATTTCTTGTGCTTATTCCATGTGTTTTGTTTCTCCCTTATGGGATGAATTCAAAATATTATGCTTTTGTGGTGGTATTTGTTGAACTGGTTGGGTAGTTCTCTTATTTGAGTCTCTATCCATTATTGGTTATATTCGAGTTGTTGTTGTTTGGTGCACAGATTGGATCATATGTGGTTCTAGGTGGCCTTTGATATTTCTTGTCGGTCGAGCAGCTTGTACGGGGTGAGAAGAGGTTTTTGGGTCTTAACTATGTGTAATAGGATTGGAATAAGGTATGTTTGGAGAAGAATGTAATTAGTTAGCTCAGAATTTGGCAATGCTTCTTGTCAAGCGAGTGAACTCTATGATATATTTATTTGATGGGCAGATATGAGTTTCTACATAATTCTTTCATCCCTAGCTATGTTGTGGAGATTTAGAGTAAGATTTTATTTGATATATAGTATATTACCAGTATTGAGTTTTGTAACGAGCGGCTCTTATGGTCGGAAGATATTTCTATGAGTACATGAGCTATGAGATATGTCATGTGGCTACATCTTGGAAGAATTAAAGGTTAAAGGGTGTTCGAGAAGTGAAATATTGGTTCTAAGGATTGTAAGCTTAGGTTCAAGGAAGAATCTGCAATAGGATTATGTTAACAGGCTTATATGGTTGCGGTGATGTGAGATCCCTCATAGTGATGTGTATGATGAGTTATACAGTGATTTGGAAGCCTTGGAACGACTCTTGGAACGTCCGAGGATGAATATATATTTAAGCGAAGGAAAATATAATGACTCGATCAGTAATTTCGAGCTTTAGCATTCATGTTTAGTGGTTTGAAAGCTTGAATTGCTTCATATGATATATTATTACTTGTGTAATGGTTGGTTTTGATGCTCTCAAGGTTCAATATTGAGTGATAGAGTGATTCTCAATTTGTAAGCGGCCAATGTTTGATTTCTGAGTAAACAACCTTGGATTGGAATTTGATGGTATCAATATGTTCATATGATAATTTTATACTTGGCCGTATGTTTTGATTTGTATGATCTGAGAAGGTCTTAGATCTTTTGTTAAAAGCTGGCAATTTGAAAAATTGGAGAGTTTAGAGGTTTGACCAGGAGTTGACTTCAGTGTTATCAGAATCTTATTATAGTTTTGAGACCTTGGATAAATTCATTTAGTTAACTAAAACTTGTGGTCAAAGTTTGGTTGTGATCTGGAATATCTAAGTGTAATTCGGACGTGTTCGACGAAGTTGGAACGTTTGAAGTTAAGAGAATGATTTGATTTTCGATTCTTAGTTTTGATGTTATTTGTTGTGTTATTTAGATAGGTTTGGTTAATGTATTGGGACATGTTTGTGAGATTAGACGGAGTCCTGAGGGGCTCGGGTATGCTCCGGGGTAGTTTTAGATCATTTTGGTGGTGTTGGGCGCTGTTTGTTTTGCTGGTGTCGGTTATGCATCGCATTCACGAGGTTGACCTCGCATTTGTGTAGATGATATTGGATAGGGGGACTTTGTTCTTCACATTCTCAAGAAGGTGACTGCATTCGTGAAGGGTGTTTGGGAGCTAGGTGTCTTTGTGATTCACGTTCACGGGTGTGGCACGCGTTCGTCTAATATATTTTTGGCCTAAAGGGTAGGTCTACATGGATGCAAGAGGACATACATTTACATGTGGGGTTGCTGGCTAGTGTTCTTCGCATTCCCGATATGAGTGTCACATTCACAAAGAAGGATTTAGGGATCAATGGAGAATGTGCTTCACATTCGCGACAGCAAGGACGTGAATGCGTTGAAGGAATTGTGTCTGGGTAATTTAATTACAAATTCCGGGAAGAGGCTTAAATTTCACTATTTTTTACTTAGGGAGCATGAGAGGAGAAGTATTTCAAGAGGGATTCATTGCTACATGTGGTTAAATAATTTTTACTTAGATTTAGCTTTATATATTGATTCCATATGGATTTATACACTTAAAACTAGGAATTTTTAAATTGAAATCGAAGTTATTGACTACACTTTAAGAGAGTGTACTTTGATTGAGTATCTGTAATGACTAAACCATTTATTTTGTGTATTTGAGCTCTATTCTCCTATTTGACACTTTCCTTAGGTGTATTTATTGTAATGTGACTTACCGGGGTAATTGGTTTGGTTTTAGGGAATTTTTGGATTGAATTGGAATACTTAGTCCCTTGGATGGAGGCTTAAGTTATGAGGGTTGACCAGAGTTTGACCTTTGTGTAGACAATCCTGGAAGGGTATTTTGATGGGTCCAATAAGTTTGTATGTTGATTTTGGACTTAGGCATATGTCCTGATTTTGATTGGAGGTTCCTAGGTTGATTTGGTTCTATTTGGTGAAAGTTGAAAAGTTAAAGGTTTGGAAGATTCATAGGTTTGACCGAGAGTTGACATTGATGATAGCGGATTCGAATTGTGGTTTTCGGAGTTGGAATAGGTCTGTTGTTTCATTTGGACTTGTATGTAAATTTTAAGGTCATTTCGAGTTGTGTAGGCGTAAGTTTTGAATTTTCAAATTTGGATTAGTTCCTTAGGGTTGAATAGAGTTACAATTCATGGTTTTGATATTTTTTATCCAATTTGAGACCTCGAGTAAGTACGTGTTATATTTTAGGATTTGTTGGTGTGATTGAACGGGGTCCTGGGGGCCTCGGGCGTATTTCAGATGGGTTTCAGACCATTTATCTTTGTTTGGGAACTGCTGATTTTCTGATGTTCTGGTGTGCTTTGCGATCGCGTATGGTGTGTCACAATCGCGGAGAGTGTTTTGGTGGCAGGTGATGGTTTCTCTTCATGTTTGCGAGGGGTTGGTCATGTTTGCAGGGCATGTATGGCAGTAGCCTTTGCGTTCGCATAGAGGAAGGCCGGTTGGGGGGATGGCATGCGTTTTGTCTTCGCGTTCGCATGCATGCTACTGCGTTTTCGTAGGCCACCAAGTTCAAGCATCACATTCACATGGATAGCCTCACACTCGCGGAGAAGGGGCAGCAGCTGGGCATGGGATTGGTCTTCACAATCGCGACATATGTCCCGCGATCACGAAGTGTAGTTGGCTAGAATCACTAAAGTACTGTATTTCGAAGGTTTTGGTTATTTTATCACATTTTAATATCTAGAGCTCGGGTTTGGGCGATGTTGAAGAGGATTTTTACGATTTGGATTAGGGTAAGTATTTTTTACTCTGATTTATTTTTATTCATGATTCCAACCTTGATTTTAGCGTGTCATTGGTGAATCTAAGTGAGAAAAATTAGGGATTTTGGCAAAAACTTTTCTAAAGTAAAATTAATGATTTGAGGGTCGATTTGAGGTCAGGTTGGATGAAACACATATATTTGAACTCATATTGAAATGGATGTTCAGAATTTATGATTTTTGTCGGGTCTGGAAGGTGGGTACAGATTGACCTTTTGGGTTGTCTTTTTTTTTGTTCAATATCGAAGCTTTATTATTTTGGATTGTTTTATATGGATTTTATTGATGTTATTAAGTTATTTTTGCTAGATTCGAGCCGTCTGAAGGTTGATTCACACAGGAAGCGATTCTTAGAATACTGATTTGGTTTGTTTGAGGTAAGTATCTTGCCTAACCTTGTGTGAGAAAATCCCTTGGGATTTAGCCTTAATTGTTTATTTCTGTGATGTGAAAATGATGTGTACATGAGATGGCGAGCTTGTATACGGGTGCTATGTGTGGCCTTTGACCGAATTAGACCATAGGCTATTAATATGCTTTAATTTGATAATGAACTTTGTATGAAACATGTTTAGACCACTTTGTGACTACTTGATCTTGATTACTATATTGACTTAGATATGGTCCTGCTTTATTTATTGAACATCCCTCAGTTTTTTTGTTATTGTTAAGTCTTTTTGCACTTTATTGATAAGACGTGAGCTTATATCTTAATAAACTTCGGTGTTATTGCTTTGTGGTATTGTGGCACTTGTAGACATGCTGAGCGGATTGACTGAGGGTGTCAGCACAAGGTCTTTGCCGTGCAATTATGTCTATTGTTATGTGCGTGGGGCGAAATAAGGGTGGCGCTATATCGGGCTACCCATGTAGTGAAATAAGGATGGCCATGTGCGCATGTGCCAAAATAAGGGAGGCATTTCATTGTTATGTGCACATGTACCAAAATATGGGTGGCATTGTTGATGATGTTATGTGATATTTTGAGGTGTCTTTATTGATGTTGTTTTTGCGTTGAGATAGGATTTATATTTGTATGCGGTGAAATCAGAGGGCCTAATTTCTCACTATCAATCCATTTCGGGAGAGTTCCTCAAGACCCCGAGGGCACGGGGCCACGACTTAGTCCCCTCCCTCGGGGCTCGTCGAGGCCTGATTCGAAGAAGACAGAAGTCCAGGCTAGAGCAGAAGGGGAAGTTCTCAAGGCACATGGCTAATTCTGACAAAGCCAGCCTACCTAGAGCCTACGCTGATGCATCGCGTCTAGCCGTCCCATCGCCATACTTTTCAACGAATGCATGTTGGACTATAATAGGGTTTGCCTCCTATATAAAGGGAACTTGTGAGGCCCGTGAGAGATTTTTACTCTAAACCCGAAAGCTTGTAGTGCCAAATTAGGAATATGTGTTAGAGATGCGTAAAATTCTTCAAGCGAGCCGCGGTTAGGACCCTTTTGGACTGATCTATGCATTAAAAAGTCAATAAATAATATTTTTCAAAAAAGTGCAATTCTGCGGTCGAGAATGCGGTCGCATATCAGGTATTCAGACCGCATAGTCGCCGCAAAGTGAGTCAGTGTGTTGGTCAAATTTGAGGTCTACTATGCGGTGAATTATGCAATCGCATAACCGATATGCGGACCACATAGTCGTCGCATAATTCCCTTGGCATTTTGTAAGGGGCAGTTCTGTGGTGCATTATGCAACCGCAGAACGGGTATGCAGACCAAATTTGTATCGCATGCCCAGACAGTGTGTTCAGGTTTTGGGGACATTTTTGCGGTCCATTATGCGGGCACATGTCAGCTTTTGCGACCGCAGATCTGACTCGGGGTTCCTATTTTTTAATTTTTAAAACCCGACCCCATCCCATTAAAATCACCCCAATAGACCATTTTTCTATTATTTTTCACGACATAGAGAGAGAGAGGGAGTTCTAGAGTGAGAAGGAGTAATCTTCATCAAGTTCTCTCTAAATCCTTGCCCCAAATCCTTGAAGATTGTCAATTGAAGCTACTAGGTCTTCATCCTAAGAGGTAAGAACTGTACCCTCATCAATAATTTCAAAATTTCTGTTAAAATAGGTAATTAGCAAGTGGGTATATGGGTATAAGGCTAGTAATTTTGCATGCACAAGAGATAATGGGGTATGGGGAGGATGAGAACTAAAGAGACAACAATTGGGATATAACATTGAAGAAATTTCTTTCAAAAGGGGCCTAAGATCATAATGCACCATTTATGTTTAATAATATGCCCAAACTAGCTAGAATCTTAATCTTGTCTCTAATTCTTGGTTCAATTGTAATTCTTATACAATAGATTGAAGTGCTAAGAGTCCCATAATTTTATAAGAATTAGGGGAAAGCTTTATTGAGATATGTATGGGTAAAAACCCCTCCTCTTAGAAATTGAGCTTCCATGGTGCCCATGTAAGTGTTGTAAGTTCGAAACGTAATTAATGCAATGCTTGTTATGTTAAGTGAATTGATGTTGTGAAAATGTATGTGGTAAGTAATCCTTGTTTAATGTGTTATTCTTGTAAATGGATGATGTGTGGAGAACATGATTTACGTATTAAATGCCTAACTGTCATGCCAAGGTTACTTTGGGACAAATATGCCAAACTTGACGAATTCCCTTCTATGTTTATGACTTAAAATTGCTTTTGTATATGCCTATAACTTTAAGTGGCAAGGTAAATGTTAAAAATGGGAACAAAATGAAATGTGAGTTAGGGAATGTGGAAATTGTGGCCCCAAGTGCCGATAAACTAATACATGTGTAACCAAAGATTGGTGTAAGATGAATAACAGAAAATGGTAACATCTCGAGGAGACAGCTTAGCCGATCGAGCCGTGATCGGACGCCATGATATACACGTGGTGGTAATATATTGATAATTGAAATTAGAAAGTGAATAATGAAATGATGGTAAGGTCTCGGCGAGACGGCTTAGCTGATCGGGCCGTGATCAGACTCCACTCATGGAAGCGGTGGTAATATGGATAATGATGCAATAGTGTGGGATGCTCCAATCTGAAATTTCAGAAAATATGTGAAAATCATGAGAACCTCCTTATATTGTTGGAATGGTGCTTATTTGAAACTTTATTTCTTTTACTATTTCCTCTTTACTCTTGCATGGTTGTTCTTTCTAACAGGATGGTGTTTAGTTATACATACTAGTACTATTCCATGGTACTAACGTCCCTTTTGCCGGGGACGCTACATTTTAAATGAATGTAGGTGGCTCCATAGCGGATAGTGCCGATCGTGTGTAGCGGAACATCCTCTTCTCAAGAATCTTGGTGAGCCCCTTTCTCCTTTAAGGGGTTATGTAGTACACCTTTTGTGACACATATCCATTTTGAGGTGTAGCCGGGGCCTTGTTGCCAGCGTTGTTACCATTGTCTTTTGTATCCTTAGAGGCTCCGTAGACGTTTGTGTGGGTTATGTACGGGTATTGAATAGGTCAACAAACCATGTTGTAACTTTGTACTCTTACTTTCTCCTAAACTATAACTATATGAAATCTTGGAAACCTAACTACGGTTTAAGGTTGTGTTATAAAATCAGATATCCATGTTGAATGTACAACCCTTTTTTATTGTCTAATTAAACAAAATGGGATCGGATCCCTTAATCGTATTGTGCTGGGTAGAAAGTGTTAGGGTAAGGCTTGCTCAGTTGGGTTCACTCAATTGAGCGCCAGTCGCGCCTTCCGAGGTCGGGGCATGACAGAACCCACACCACTTTGTAACGATCTGATGTTGCTCCCACTATTCTCCACAAATGCAATAATATCTCTCTCTCTCTCCCCCTCTTTTCTCTCTAAGCTTGTTCGTCCTTACTATCTCGAGGCTATCCTTAACATTAGTAGTTTTCTATTGGTTTCTTACTTGTTCTCCATTTGATTCTTGATATTAGCCATAGAGAGCCTTGCTCGAGTATATTCTAACTGTTATCCCATTCTCGATTACCCCCGATAGCTCAAGATCGAGCCTGGATATTAGCCTCGAGGTCCCCCATGGACCAGTCCAGCGCTCGGGCCACAGGTTCCTTGGCTCGCTCACCCCCCTTTTTAGCCCCTATCCCCTTTGATACCAACATGACCTACAAGTATTGAATACAAAGTGGAAAGACAACAAAATTACACTCTGACCCAAAGGGCTACAGCCTGCCGGGTTCGCTCTCCACGACATCAGCAAGAAGTGACCGACTGTGACTTTTATTCGCCTTAGCTCGAGCCAGTTCCTTCGAGAGAACGAAGCCTCCTGCGTCGATCTCCTCGAGCACCTCTGTTCAGGATCTGCAACAAACATATTCCTTGATCCTCTCCTTCCACTCGAGGGCCCGCTTCAGCTCAGCTTGGGCGTTATCAGCATCCTTCATACGAATCGCCATCTCCTGGTCAGCCTTGGTTCGACTTAATGTCGCTTCGGCCCGGGCATCGATTATCTCGGCCCTAATCTTTGATAGATTAGACTCTAGTTTTTTGATCATGTTCACTTAAACGATAGCATTGTCTCGAGCCAAACGGAGTTGAACCTCTAGGGCAGGAACCTTGGCTGAGGCGCCTCTCTCCTCTAATTCTTGAGCTTGCACTTGAGCCCTTAGTTCGCCACAAGCATTCCTAACACGGTCGATATCACCCTTGAGGTACTCCAAGTCCCCCATCTTTTTCTGCAGCTAATGTAGGAGAAATGGGTTAACCTTAAAGGCCAAAAAGAGCAAAGTGCGTATACGAAAGGTTACCTATTCCATCGAATACCTCTCGTAATTCAAGCTCCGGTACGCCTCATATCGTCAATACAGCAACCCGACCTCCTTCTCCTCGGTAAGGAGCCTAAGGGACTCAGCCTCCTCCAAACCTTTTTGAAGCTTGGCTCCTTAATGAAGCAGCTTATACCTGAGCCTATCATAGGCCTACAAAAGTAAAGTTCGATAAAGAAAAGAAGGCGCAGAATACAGAAGAACTGCACCTAAACTCACCATGAAGTGAAGCCAGTGGACTTCCTCGAAGTCAGAGCACACTCCTGTCAATCCTGCCTCTTTGGCTTCAGGAGAACCAACCTCAGGAAAAGCATCTTCACTGGGAGAAGCCGCCGTCCGAGATTCGGACACTCCAGGAACAAGAAGCTCGGACGATGCCCTCCCCTCGAATATGCAGTCCCGTTGAGCCCCATGAAAAGCTCCGGCATATTGCGGGTGCAAAACTCATTTATCACCATCATCCTTCAGCTCAGAGGCCAACGATTCCTTCCCCTCATTGGAAGAGTGCCTTATCATCTCAAGGAACTGCTCGGTACCTACGGTGGAAAGACCGGTACATATGCCAAGTTAGGATCGTGTGTTAGAAATTAGTAAATATGCTTTGCGGCGAGCTTGCAAGCCGCGGCGCGGACCTTTTTGGATTGAATAATGCATTAAAAGTCAAGAATAAGTTTCCAGCAAAAATGAAAGAAATGCAGTCCAAAATGCGGTCGCATAATTGAAATGCGGACCGCATATCTGCTGTAGAGTGAGGCAGAATATTGGTTATAATTGAAGTCAGTTATGCGGTCGAAATGCAGTCGCATAATCAAAATGTGGACCGCATAGTCGTCGCATATTTTCCTTTGAATTTGTGAAGGTCAGTTCTGCGGTGCACTTTGCGACCGCAGAACATGAATGTGGATCACATTCTTACCGCAGACTGAGTCAGAACGTATGGTTTTTGGGAGGCATTCTGCGGTCCATTATGCGGACCGCATGTTCATTATGCGATCGCAAATGCGACCGCATAGTTGACTCGGGGCTCCAATTTTCTAATTTTTTTACCCGACCTCCCCATCGATATAAGGGACATTATAGCTCATTCTAAGCATATTTTCTGAGATTGTTAGAGAGAGAAAGAGGGTCTTAGAGGTGGAAAGTGTCCCCCCATCAAATTCTCCTTAGAATCTTGCCATATCCTTGAAACTAATCAAGTGAAGGCTCCTGAATCTTCATCCCAAAAGGTAAGGCTCCATCACCTCAGCTCATATTTGTATACTTAGCCATATGGGGTCATTAGGGAAGTAATTCATGGGTATGAGAATGAATCTCTTGCATGCATACCACCATAGAGTATTGGAAAGTAGTAAAATTAAAAAGGAGGAAATAGGGGATACAAAATGATAGAAATTCCTCACAAAAAGTGGCCTAAGGTCATAATGCACCTTTAGTGTTTGACGATATGCTCGAACCAAGCTAGAACTTCAGTTTCGTCTCTAATTCTCAATTTAATTTGAAATTCTTGCTCAATAGATCGAAGCGCTAAGAGTTCCGGAAATTTGTAAAAGAGTAAGGAAAAGCTTTATTGAGGTATGTATGGCTAAAACCCCTTTTTATTAGAAATTGAACTCAGTTGTCATTACGAAAGTATGGTAAGAGTTAAATGGGCTAGAGTATTGATTGTCATTACGCATTAATTGAATTGCATATAACTATACATATTCGTGAAGGATGTGCCTCAATGTGAATAATGCACAAATCTTGATAATTAGAGAATGATGAAAAGTATAATTATGTGTTGAATTACTTGGGCTATAAGCCGACATTGAAATAAAGAACTATTCATGCTAGCTATGTGCTCATTTATCTGTGATTTGTAACCTGAATTATCCTTGATATGTGTGGGATAGATATCTGAAGGTGTTGACTTATAAGAATTGAGTAATACCTCCAATGAGGTGACCTAGCCGGTCGGGTCGTGATCGGACACCATGCCGCACACATGGTGTTAATGTGCCGATATTGGATTCCGAATAAGGGAAATGGAATATTGATTGTGAGTAATACCTCCAATGAGGTGACCTAGTTGGTCGGGTCGTGACCGGACTCCGCTCGAGATGGAGGTGGTAATGAGAACAGTGGTGAACACGTGACAGAATTGCCCTAATCGGTGTTGTGGAAATTGTATGAAGAATTATATGAATTGTTTCTTTGATTTGCCCGTATTAATTGCTTGTATCTATTTGATAGTTCTTTCTAGTAAAATGGTGTTTACTTATACATACTAGTACAATTCAAATGTACTGACGCCCCTTTTGTCGGGGGCGCTACATTCGTACTATGATTGTAGGTGGCTCCATAGCGGACAGTGCTGACCGTGTGTAGCGGAGCGTTCATCTACTCGAAGTCTCGGTGAGCCCCTTATTCTTCCATGGGGCTGCATGGTGTATCTTTTGTTATTACAACTTTTCACTTTTGAGGTATAGCCGGGGCCTTGTTGCCGGCATAGTCATGCTTATCTGTTGTATCCTTAGAGGCTCCAAAGACACTAGTGTGGGTTATGTACGGGTTTTGGGGAGTCCCCTATATGTATATGTTTTAATCCTAAACTTGTGATCTCCTTAAGCCGTAACTCTAATCCATGAAGCTAGCTTATGAACGGTAAATTTTTATGATATGAAATGAACCAGTAATGTGGTATACACCATGTATTATCGTTCAAATTAACCAAAGGCATGAGTTCCGCATTCATATTGAGTTGGGGTAGAAAGTGTTCGGTAAGGCTTGCTCAGTCGGGTTCACTTGATTGAGCGCCGGTCGCGCCTCCCGAGGTTAGGGCATGACACCCGACATCCATGAAGTTGCTGCAAAAGGAAAATAACAAATTACTCAAATGATTTTTGCTATAAGCAAAATCTGCGAAAGCACCAGACGCTCCACTCACATGCATAGTTCCATCCCTTAGGAAATGGCAAAAGCTCCACGGGGATAATGTCGGCCGTCCGGACACGGACAAACCAACTGGCCCATTCTCAATCCCCATCTTCTTCGTCATCGACAACAAAAGGTGTGGATGAGTGGCACCTCAGGGTTTGCAAGCCCTGGTGATGAAAGGGCCAACACAGTCGGACGAGGTGGCTGAACGTGAATTCAAGTCCAGCCCTCTCCGCAAAAGACCTCATCATCAGCACCACTCACCAAAACGATAGATGTATCTGCGCAAAGTAACCTGATACTTCAGGCAAAAATCAAGCACGACCCTATCAAGGGGGCCAAATGCAAAAGGGTATAGGCATACGCTCAAGAATCCATCAGCAGAGTCCGTGACACTCTTGTCCGGGGAAAGCACATACAGCGTCACCCCCTCGTTCCACCCGCAGTACCTTCTCACCATCTCCAGATTTTCCTCTATTAGCGAATACATGGTCTTCAAATAAACTCCCGTGGATCTTGAGTGCCAGGAATGGCACTCCCCACTCCCTGCCGGACCGGCCTCGAAGTAGTTGCCATAACTATGGTGAAATTGACAGACTAAAGCAATAACGTGCGCCAACACTTTCTATGCCTGAAGAAATGAAGAACCCAATACCAAGGCAAAAGGGTAGTTATCTAAAATAGTTAGGTCTTTCAAAGAAGCCAGAGCCGCCCCACATATACACGGGAATCAACGACGATTCACCTATCCGGAGTTAGCCCCGGGAGACAACAGCCTCGATGCAGACTGATGGGGTGATGCTCGACCCTAGAGGCATCCTTTGGCGAGAATCCAGGAGTCAATGAGTCGGTCATATTTCCTCCAGTCTCGAGGCATCATCCGACCTCGAGGATCCTCGCCATAAGAGAAGTCGTATTTCGGGAAGCTTTTAACGCCATCACTCGACTCAAAATAGTACCCGGTCTCATGGTTTCTTTTCTACAAAAAGAAATAGGCACGCAAAGCTCCAACCATGAAAGCTTGAGGTAGCGCTCGAGTACAAGCAATCCCTCAACAGGAATCTAACCCCTACGCTTCAAGCAGCTATTTGTGTTAAGTTTAAAAAGAAAACCCTAGGTACCCGAAGCTGACCTTCATTAAAAATATCATTTTCGAGAGCTCCGAAACTCAGCATACTATCTCTATGCAACTCGGAGGGCCCGACAGCCCGATGACAGCCCGAGCCTATCAAATCAATTTAGGCTCAATTCGAGGTATAGCGATGGGCTCGAAAAGGAGCCATGAGAATCAGCAGAGGATCGGGAAGAACGCTCGCATCCGAGTTAGGTATCAAGCAGTCAACAACAAAGGAAAACATTTGAAATATTCATAGCAAATAAGATCACGCAATAATAGGGTGAAAATTGAAAACAAAAATCAAGAAAGTATCTTCGTATTCATGAATTTCCATCTAAAATGCCCCCAAGGGATCCTTACATACAATTACAAAAGCCTACAGAGGATCTCTACACAAAAACGGAAGAACAAAGGGATGTACATATGATGAAACCTGGGGGCCCGATCCATCCTCAAGAGTTCGTCTCCAGAAGTAGCATCTCCTGGCACTACCTCCTCTAGGCTCCCAGCTCGATCCTGCGGAGTAAGCACGCCACGAGAGAATATAAAAGGAAGGGGATGCAGAAGAGGCAAAAAAAAGAGGCATAGCCCGCCTAAGCCAGAAGTTGTAGGATCGGCAGGCTGCAACCTCAACAGCCGGTCGTGCCACTTTATCCCTCGAGAAAGGAAAGAAAGAAACCCAAAAGATGGAGTGACACGCCAGGTCTAGGTAGGTGAGTGCGTAGCGGTGTATAGTTCAAATGGCTATCTATATAAAGGGGGAAACCAACTCCCCATCCGCCATCATCTCGAGCCAACATCAATAGCAATGACAAACATGTCAATGGCCACCGCAATGATAGGACAACATGACCATGCTCGACAAAGGAAAGCCCCGACAAGAGCCCGCTACACAACCTATGGGAGCTCCACCAAACGGCCTTGAGGCCATGAGCCCCAAGCATGATGTTTGAGAAGTGAAGAAGATGATAAGAGGGATAGGTAAGTGAGCCAACGAGGGTACTGGGATAGAAAAAACAATGCCAAGCCATCTTAATTTATAGGGGGTTACGACACGGTCATCGAGGCTTTAGAAGATTGACCAATAGACGCAATTGATACATTCTTGAAAAAATGAATCGACGGTGGTACATTTCACCTTGGAGAACGGGAATCGACAGTGCATTGAATGATGTCGAACTGCACAGGTCTATGAGATATCTGGGTTGCCACAAAAGCTCATGCCAACAGTTGCATCATTAATGTGATGTTGCTATAAAAAGCTCGAGAAGTCAAGTGTCAGAATCATTTCCCATCTCTTTGCTCTTAGAAACACGGAGACTATCTGTACGTGGTGAAATCGGAGGGCCTAATTTCTCACTATCAAGCCATTTCAGAAGAATGCCTCGAGACCCTGAGGGCACGGGGCCACGACTTAGTCCCGTCCCTCGGGGCTCGTCAAGGGCCGATTAAAAGAAGACAGAGGCCGAGTCTAGAGCAGATGCGGAAGTTCCCAAGGCACATGGCTAAGTCTGATAGAGCCAGCCTATCCAGAGCCTACGCCGATGCATCGCGTCTAGCCGTCCCATCACCATACTTTACAATTAATGCACGTTGTACTATAATTGGGTTCGCCTCCTACATAAAGGAAAACAACACCACTTTGTAACAATTTGATGTTGCTCCCACTATTTTCCACAAATGCAATAATATCTCTCTCTCTCTCTCCCTCTTTTCTCTCTAAACGTGTTCGTCCTTACTAGCTCAAGGCTACCCTTAACATTAGTAGTTTTCTATTGGTTTCTTACTTGTTCTCCATTTGATACTTGATATTGGCCATAGAGAGCCTTTCTCTACTATATTTTAACTATTATCCCATTCCCGACTACCCCCGATAGCTCGAGATCGAGCTCGAATATTGGCCTCGAGGTCCCTCATCGACCACTCCACAACCCGGGCCACAAGTTCCTTAGCTCGCTCAACCCCCCTTTTAGCCTGTATCCCCTTGATAAAACAAGCCCGGATAGTAAGCCTTCAAGATCAAGTATCACCCCGTTTTAGCTTGCATTTCATTATTATATTCGTATCCTTAGCATCAACTGCTCTAAACAACTAGCTCAAGGATAAATCACGTATTTTTAGAATCCCCTTTACAAATTTAATTGTCGTTACCATTTTTACGGTAATAATATTTTATCACTTACATTTTCTCATAAAGTTTCTATCTTGCATTCTATGAGTTATTGGTTATGCTTGACATGTTATCACATGCCCCACCCCTATTTAATGATTTGTTTGAAAAAATGTGGTTTTCTACATCGAGTTGTTATCGCACATGCTAAGGGATTGCTGTTGTTGCTTTTAATTATACTTGTTGTTGTCAATTTCTTTGAGATATTGCACAGGTTGTTTGACTAGTGAGTATCATATGACTTGAACCTCATCACTACTCCCCCAAGGTTATTCTTGATACTTACTAGGTACTGATTGTGGTGTACTCATTCTACGCTTCTGTATATTTTTTTACAAATCCAGGTGCTTCTGATCGGGCTGATCGTCAGTGATGCATCCTAAATATTGTAGACTTCAAGGTATCCCTACATGGTTCGATCGCAGGCCTCAGATTCACCCTCTTTACTTTATTTATACTGTTTATGTATTTCAAAAAGTATTGTATTTTGAGATATTCTTGTGTATTCAGTTAGAGCTCGTGACTCTATACTACCTAGTTTTGGGATATGTTTGTGATTATCACCGTTTTGGCTTATATCACATTTATTTCCGCATTTATATTAAACTATGATTTATTCTATCATGTTTTACTGATTTAAATATTGATAAGTGATAGGCTTACCTAGTTTTAGAGACTAGGTGCCATCACAACCACTATGTTGTGATTCGGGTCGTTACAAGTTGGTATCAGAGCTCTAGGTTCATAAGTTCTAGAAATCACGAGAAAGTTTAGTAGAGTCTTGCGGATCGGCACAGAGACGTCTATACTTATCTTCAAGAGGCTACAAAACTATTAGAAAGATTTCACTTCTTTCATCCCTTATCGTGAGGATTATTGATTTTTGAGTTAGAGCCTTTATTTTTCTATTCTCTCACAGATAGAGAGGACACACTCTATCGGATCGATTGACTAGACACCAGCGCCCCCTGCTAGAGTCACGAGAGGCCAGGGCCAAGATAGAGGCCGAGGAGAGGCATGTACTACAGCTAGAGCACCTGGCAGAGCAGAAATTATGGAGCCTCCAACATCTTTAGTAGAGGATTGGGAACCTTAGCATGTTGAGTAGGCACCTAGGTAGCCTATTGCTATGTCGGGGCTTCAGGAGACCTTGGCATGCTTCCTGAGCATGTTTGGGGCTTTGGATAAAGCAAGATTGATTCCAGTTCCACCATCTACTTCACAGGCTGGGGGAGAAGCCTAGACTTCCCCCGCCCATCCATCACAGTAGTTGACTCATGCTTATCAGACATCGAGTGTTATGCCGGTAAATCCAATAGATGCAGTGCAGCCTGATGTACGACTATTTGTGTCAGCTGTGGGGTAGAGGAGTTTGGAGACATTTCAAAAGTTCCATTCTCCCTAGTTTAGTAGAGGGGATTCTGAGGATGCATTGGATTTCTTGGATCTGTGTCGCTGTATTCTACGTACTATGGGTGTAGTAGAGCCGAGCGGGGTTGACCTTACTACTTTTCAGTTGATGGGGCTGGCATATAGATGGTGGCAGACTTATGAGGTGAGTAGGCCAGCTTCAGTAGCACTTACTTGGTCTCAGTTCTCTGATCTTTTCTTGGGAGAGTTTGTTCCACATACTAGCAGGGATGAGTTGTGTACCGAGTTCGAGTAGTTGCGCTAGGGGGTATGACTGTGTCTGAGTATGCTATGAGGTTTACAGAGTTATCTCATCATGTACATGATTTAGTTTCCACCATTAGAGCGAGAGTTTATAGATTAATTGAGGGATTTGCCTACAACCTTAGATTTGGGATATCACAGGAGTTGGAGACTGCGACTCCATTTCAACAGGTTGTGGAGATTGCTAGGAGGTTAGAGCGTATCCGCGGTCATGAGAAGGAGGATAGGGATGCTAAGAAGTCTTGTAGTTTTGGAGGATTTGGGGGCTCCTACTCTGGGGGCAAGCTTCATCATTCCAGAGGTCATACCAGCCGACAAGTCCAGTCCACACTTCAAATTACCCATAGTGCTCCAGCTATCCAGGGACCCTAGGGTACTCATATCGGATAGCTATCATTCAAGGTACCTTCTGCACGACGTTCCTACAGTGGTTATTCCAGTTGTCTAGTCACAGACTCAGTACCAACAGGCACACCTATAGAGGGGTTATTTTGAGTGTGGTGATACTAGTCACATTATATGAGATTCTCGCAGACTTCGGAGGGGTGGACCACAACAAGGTACTCAAGTTATGGTTCCCGCTCTAATTTCTACTCCACCTGCACAGCCAGCTAGGGGTGAAAGATGGGCAGGTAGAGTCCTAGAGGGGGTTGACACGCCAGTTGCTATGAATTTCTACCTAGGCCTAATGCAGCTGCTTCCAACTCCATGATCCCAAGTATTGTTTTAGTGTGCCACATAGATGCTTCAGTATTATTTGACCACGGATCAACTTATTCTTATCAATTATCATATTTTGCTCGTTATTTAGATATGCCCCATGAATCTCTTGATATTCATGTTCATGTATCTACATCGGTGGGTGATTCTATTATGGTGGATCGTGTATATCGGTCTTGTGTGGTTACTATTGGGGGTTATGCGACTATAGTTGATCTTTTATTGCTCAGCATGGTTGATTTTGAGATGATTTTAGGTATGGATTGGTTATCTCTATACCATGCTATTATTGATTTTCATGATAAGATTGTGATGTTGGGTATGCCGAGCTGGAGTGGAAGGGTTCTATTAGTCACACTCTTAGTAGAGGGATTTCGTTTTTGAAGGCTCAACGGATGGTTCAGAAGGGGTTTTTGGCATATTTGGGCTTTGTACGATATGTGAGTACTGAAACTCCTACTGTTGAGTCAGTCTCGGTAGTGAGGGAGTTCTCAGATATATTTCTTATAGACTTTCCGGACATTCCACCCGACAAGAACATTGATTTTGGTATTAATTTGGTGTCAGGAACTCAACCCATCTCTATTCATTCATATCACATAGCACCAGTGGAGTTGAAAAATAGTTACAGGAATTGCTTGATAAGGGTTTCATTAGGCCTAGTGTGATACCTTGGGGTGCACTGGTACTATTTGTGAAGAAGAAAGATGGTTCTATAAGGAAATGCATTGACTACAAGCAATTGAAAAAGGTTACTATCAAGAACAAGTATCCACCATCATCTATTGATGATTTATTTGATCGGCTGCAAGGTGCTAGGGTATTTTCGAAGATTGACCTGAGATCGGGGTACTATCAATTAAAGATTAGGGCTTCAGATATTCCTAAGATGACTTTTATGACCCGTTATGGACATTATAAGTTCTTGGTGATGTCTTTTAGGGTGACTAATGCCCCGACAACTTTCATGCACTTGATAAACATTGTATTTCAACCTTATCTAGATTCCTTTGTCATTGTGTTTATTGATGATATATTCGAGTAGTCGGGAGGAGCATGAGCTGCACTTGAGGATTGTGCTCCAAGCTTTGAGGGAGAAGAAACTATATGCTATGTTATCCAAGTGCGTTTTTTGGTTAGACTTGATGGCATTCTTAAGTTACATGGTGTCTAGTAAGAGAATTAAGGTGGATACAAAAAAGATTAAGGAAGTTCAGGGTTGGCCTCGACCTTCTACCGATACAGATATTTGGAGTTCCCTAGGGTTGGCTAGGTATTATCTATGTTTTATGGAGGCCCCACTGACTAGGTTGACTAAAAAAACTCACTCAGGTGGTTTGATTAGTATGAGGAGAGTTATTAGAAGATTAAGGATGCCTTGACTACAGCTCCAGTTCTGGTTTTACATTGGGGATCAGGTTCTTATACAGTTTATTGTAATGATTTAAGGGTTTGCATTGGATGTGTTTTGATACATGATGGTAGAATGATAGCTTATGCTTCACATCAATTGAAGCCCCATGAGAAGAACTACTTAGTGCACGATTTAAAGATAGCAACCATTATTCATGCACTCAAGGTTTAGAGTCATTATTTTTACAGCGTATCTTGTAAGGTGTTCATGTATTACAAGAGTCTCCAGCATCTATTCAGGCAGAATGATTTGAACTTGAGGCAACACTAGTGATTAGAGCTATTGAAAGACTATTCTTTATCATCCGAGAAAGGCCAATATGGTGGTCGACGCGTTAAGTAAGAAGGCGGAGAGCATGTGGAGTCTTGCTTTTATTCCAGCTAAGGAGAGACTATTAGCTTTGGATGTTCAGGAGTTGGCCAACAGGTTTGTGAGGTTGGATATTTTGGAGCCTAACATGGTTCTTGCTTGTGTTGTATCACGGTCGTCCTTGTTTGAGCGCATCAAGGCGTGCTAGTATGATGATCCCTACTTGTTTGTTCTTAGGGACACAGTACAGCACGGTGATGCTAAGGAGGTGACTATTGGTGATGATGGGGTATTAAGGCTTCAAGGTCGGATATGTCTTCCTAATGTGGATGGTTTGAGAGAGTTGATTCTTGAGGAGACCCATAGTTCATCGTAATTTATTTATCCGGGTTCCGCGAAGATGTACCATAATCTGAGGCAGCATTGTTGGTGGCGAAGGATGAAGAAGGATATTGTTGAGTTTGTTCCTTGGTGTTCGAACTATCAGCATGTTAAGTATAAGCATCAAAGACCTGTTGGTTTGCTTCATAAGCTAGATATACTGGAGTGAAAGTGGGAGTGTATCACTATGGATTTTGTGGTTGGGCTGCCATGGACCTTGAGGAGATTTGATGCGGTATGGGTCATTATGGAAAGACTGACCAAGTCTACATACTTCATTCAAGTCATGACTACTTACATTTTATATCAGCGGGCTCGAATTTATCTTCAAGAGATTGTTCTCCTTCATGGTGTGTCTGTGTCAATTATCTCAGATCGAGGCACTCAGTTCACATCGCATTTTTGAAGATCAGTGCAGCATGCGTTGGGCACATAGATCGAACTGAGTACAACATTCCATCCCTAAACGGATGGTCGGTCAGAGTGTACTATTTAGATATTGAAGGACATGTTACAAGCCCGTGTCATTGATTTTGGGGGCCAGTGGGATCAACTTTTTCCATTAGCAGAGTTTGCCTACAACTACAACTATCAGTCGAGTATTCATATGGCTCCGTATTAGGCGTTATATGGGAGGTGATGTCATTCTCCATTTGGTTGGTTTGAGACTGGGCAGGCTAGGTTGTTCGTCACTGATCTGGTTCGTGATGCTTCGGAGAAGGTAAAGTTGATTCAGGAACGGGTTCCTATAGTGTAGTCTAGGCATAAGAGTTATGCTGATAGGAAGGTTCGTGGAATTCATGATGGGTGAGAAGGTTCTACTCATATTTTCTCCCATGAAAGGTGTGATAAGGTTTGGGAATAAGAGAAATTTGAGCCCTTGTTATATTGGTCCATTTAAGGTCTTGGAGAGGGTTGGTGAGGTGGCTTAAAGACTTGCCTTGCCACCTAGCTTATTAGGAGTTCGTTCAGTACTTCATGTTTTCATGTTTTGAGAGTACTATGAGGATCTTTTACATGTGTTAGATTTTAGCTCGGTGTAGTTGGACAAGGATTTGACTTATAAGGAGGAGCCAATGGCTATTTTGTATAGGCAGGTTCACAAGCTGAGGTTGAAGAATATTGCTTCGGTATAGGTTCAGTGGAGGGGTCAACCGATCAAGGATGCGACTTGGGAGACTGAGTATGATATGTAGAGAAGATATCCTCACATTTTCGGCATTTCAAGGTATGACTCTAAACTCGTTCGAGGATGAACATTTGTTTAAGAGAGGGAGAATATAACGACCCGGTCAGTCATTTTGAGTATTTTATCCATGTTTTCTCTATTTGATGCTTTACATATGTATTTGTCATTATATAATTTAATGGGTCAGTTGGTTTGGTTTCAGAGAAGTTTGGTATTGAATTGGGGCACTTAGTTTCAAAGTTGGAAGCTCAAGTTGTGAAGGTTGACCGGAGTTTATCTTTCATGCAGATGACCTAAAATGATATTTTTATAGTTCTGATAGGTTTGTTTTGTGATTTTAGACTTAGGAGGTGTATGTTTGGATTTGGGTTTGGGGGTTCCTAGGTTAATTTATCTTTAATTGTTGAAAGTTGAAAAATTGAAGGTTTGAAAGGTTCATACGTTTCATCGGGAGTTGGCTTTCGGGATATCAGATTTAGATTTTGGTTATGAGAGTTGGAATAGGTTTGCTTTATCATTTGGAACTTGTGTGCAAAAATTTGAGGTCATTCCAAGTTGGTTAGATGTGGTTCGACATGAGTTTTGGAAAGTTGGAAGGGTGATTAGTTCCTTAGGCTAGGTCTGTATTATGTTTTGGGACTAGTTGGTGTATCTGGATGGGATTCTGGGGGTCTTGGGTATGTTTCGGATGAATTTTGAATCATGTCCATGTTATTTGGCACACTTGTTATGGTGTTATCGCACCTCCGGGGGTCTTACCACAGGTGTGAGTCCGCGGAAGCGAACCTAGGGCTGAAGATGCAAAGGAAGGCTGTGACAAAAAAAGTGCCTAGTTTAGCATAGATGCGCTTGTGCAGAAGCAAAGGTCTTTCCGCAGGAGCGGATGCGCAGATGTGATGAGAGGTCCGCAAAAGCGTATGGGTGGGAGTTAAGTGATTCCTACAGATGCGATGTCACAGAAGCGGAATTTTGGTTTGCAAATGCAGAACTGCTGGACAAAATATATTATTCGAGGGTTTATGTTATTTCTCATTATTTGGAGTTTCGGAGCTCGACTAGGGGTGACTTTCGAGGATTTTTCACTTCAAATTTAAGGGTAAGTAAACTCTACTTGATTTTGATGTTAGATATTGATTTCTCGTCGATTATTACACCTAGATTATATGATTTAAAGGTGAAATTTGGGGATTTTGGCTATGGTTTTTGGAGAGTGAAAATTGGTGATTTGGGGGTCGATTTGAGGTTGGATTTAGATAAAACACATATATTTGGACTCGTATTGGAATGGGTGTTCGACATTTATGAGTTCTGTCGGGTTCCAGGTTGCGTGTCTGGGGTTGAATTTTTGGTTGACTTTGTGTATTTGTATCAAGATCATAGTTTTATTAGTTGGGATTATTTCCTATGGCTTATATTGATGCGATTAAGTTATTTTGGCTAGATTCGAGTCGTTCAGAGGCCGATTCAAGAGGGAAGGGATTTCTAAAGTATTAATTTGGCTTATTTGAGGTACGTATCTTACCTAAACTTGGTTGAGACACTAGTTGCCTGAGTTAGTGATGGCTACGTGCTATGGATGGCGCACATGTGATGGGTTGAGTCATATGTATATACCGGGGTATTATTCTGCTCCGGATAGTGCTTAGGCTATGATATGTCTTGATTTAATTGCTAAGTTTCATTCTATATTGCTTCTTATATTTATAACCCTTTGTGAGGTATTTGAATCATGTTTGAGGTTACATATAGATTAATCTCCTGATGACATAATAATTGCTACTTTCATTATGTAATTGCCTAATTTGAGCTATGGTAGCACACTTCGCACATGCATACACCTTAGCATGCCACTTATACTACTCTATGAGTATGCAATTTGATGTCCATTGTTCATGTACATGTAATCTTGTATATCTGATTTTTGTGTAATGTGGGCTGGACTGATAGTACGTGAGTCATCCGTGCAGTTAAGATATGATAGCACGTGAGTTATCCGTGCAATGTATAGATAAGGATCCATCCCCCTAGGGTCACCTTTCATGTTTCTCTCTTGATGGTGTATACGCGGTATGAGGAAACACTAATCAGTATTTGATTATTGCATTTCTTCTCCACTTGTAATTTTCCTTGGTTTGTATACTTATTTTATGTGCATATATTCTCTATATGCTAGGTTGTTAATTGATACAGAGCTTGGCACTTTATCTCTTGTCAATATGACTTTATTTGTGTTTTCATGATTTAATGATATATACTTGTAAAATTTATGAACTGAGCGGGTTATTATAGAGTATCATTGATCATTTCGACCGCGGTCTTTGGTGTCTCCTTCCATTTCAGTTTGTTTACTGTGAAAATGGTAATAACAATTAAATTTAATTATGGGACTCTAAAAATATGTGATCTATTTTTATGCTAGTTGTTAAGCAGTTGATGCTATGTGGAAGACTTAGAAACGAGATAAGAGTTTGGAATAAGGTGATAACCAAACCAATAGGCTAGCAGTCGGGGCCTCGAGTTTGTCGATTCGGGGGCCTCGAGGTCGATTCCGGTGCTCGGTTGGGAGCTATCGGAGGTAGTTGAAGAGCGACTAAAAGTTATGATAAAATTAATGAAGGCTCTTTATGGACAATAATAAGCAATAAATGAAGAACAATAAGTGGGAGCAATAATATCAAGAGAATGTGTTGGAGAGCAGAGAGAATATTTTTGTGTATTTAGTATGGAGAAACATATGTTTACAAAATATCAAGGACCCCCTTTATATAGGAAGGGGGAATCCCAACATAGTACAAACACATTTATTACAAAGATATGGAGATTGGACAGCTAGTTGATGTCATGATGTGGGCTCAGACTAGCCTGACAGACTTTATCGTCTCTAGCTGCACCTCTTAGGAACTCCCCTATTTTCCAATATAGCTGTTGGTCTGCATTGCACCGAGGTCGAGCATCAACAGCCCTTGAGGGTGAACCTCGACCCTAGTCTCGAGCCTTGCGAAGTATGTTTACGGGGTATCATTATGACGGGAAATTGGACCCTCCGATTTTATCTTGCATAGATAGTCTCCGCGTTTCTTAGATTGAAAATGATAAGAAATGACCTTGAATTTTTGCCCCTAATACTTTTGTAACGACGGCAGTCATAAGGTGCCAAAAGACGACGCACATGCAGCCTTTGAAGCCTTTCGCATTGGTTATGGCAATTAGCTGTCCCTTGGCCTTCTTCAATGCACATGCGGGGCTTCTATAAATACTCCCCTCTTTACAACTCACTGCATTACTGAACCGTAAAAAAGGTTCCTTCTGCCTTTACTTTTTTTCTTTCTTAGGAACACAACTTCCCTTTCTTTTCCGAAATTTTTTAGTAATGGAAAAAACTTCCTCCTCTGCTTCTCAGAAAATGTGGCCTCATCCTCTTAGATTCTATCTAAAGGTGAAGCGACAATGCCTCCTTGTGCTGAGGAATACGTTCCAGGATTTTTTGCAATGGCTTCTAATTTCAAGGTCGAGAACCCTTCTTCGAAGTTGGGCCGTCGTGAGCCTGTTTCTCAGTATATTAGCTCCATAACAAATGTCGAAAGAGTGGGAACTAGGGGGCACAATGCTTGTGGAGATCCCTACTTGGGAGGAGGATATAACGATATATAAAGCCAATTTTCTCAATGTGTATACTTACCCATGTACCCTAGGGCCGATGGGGCCATCTTTGCTCCCGATTGATCCCGTGATTCTCGACTTCTGCCAACGGTATGAAGTGACCCTCGATCAAATTCATCCTTCGTTCTTGCGTGTCTTCTATATCATCAGATACTATATGAACATGATTGAGGAGATGCCCTTCACCCTTGATCCCTTGCTCAGGATGTACAGCCCTAGCCTCTTCCATGGGGGTCTAATCAAGCTCCACTGCCGAGCTCTGAAGGCCCTCTTTGCCTGCACCGAGGAGTTTGGGAATGGGGGTGTATAAGCCGTTTTGTCCGAGTAAGGACTTCGGATCTGATCCCGTGGAAAGGATATTGTTCCCCGAGAGGTGGAATATGGAACGTAAGTAGATACGTTATCTAGAATTCCCTTGCTTCTTTTTGATTGCATTCTTCCAGGCACTTAATTTCTCATGCTAATGCAGCTGCAATAATTTATCCCGGTGCGGTCATCGATCTCTCGGGTTTGGTAGACCGGCAGGACTCGGTTTGCCCATATGCTGAGAGAGTGTGGCGTGATTTGTCTTTAGCTCGGTAGGAAGCTAAGCATCATGGTGAGCTTCTACCCCTGTTGTAATAGTATTTTTCCACCAAAATTGCTACTGCCAGCGCTCTTGTTTCCGATACTTACTTCTTACATTTGTGTAGTTCTGGGTGAGGTACCCTTAATGAAGGGAGCGTCGCTTGGTGAGGAGGGTGCTTTGAAACCCGATGAAGGGAAGAAAAGACCAAAGGATCCATCGAATGAACCTTTGGAATCCGAGAAGATTAAGGCAGAAGAAACTAAAGCCTATCCGGAATGCTTAACTCCGGCAACAGCGGGGAGTCTTCGAGTTGAAGGTGAGGGGGAAAATAGCTTCTCGACAGCTCCCAAAGGAGGGGTAAACCTAGCCTATCCTTGGGCCATGGAGATGGTGGTTTTCGAGCCGGAGCATTACGTTATCGTTGTCCAATATCGAAATGGAGAGACCAGTAAGGAAGTATCGGGTGATGCCCAAGAGTCAGCCGATGGCCAAAATTCCCCTCGGGCTGGGAAGCCTTTGATAGGCGGTTCGGAGGAGCTTAGTGCTAGAGCTATTAATGGACAAGAGATGGTCCTCTTTGACCCTACTGGTGCCACAGTCGAGAGTGATTCTCCTCAGGGAATGGCCTTATCCCCTAAGAGAGTGCAAGACGTCCCGCATGAAGAATCTTTCGATGCGTGGGTGCCTATCAAAGGAAAAGATGTGATCGAAAGGCTTCCAGCCATTCTTGAGGAAAACCCCGAGATCGATGCTTCACTCGTCTTCGGTGAGATGAGCAGGCTCTGTGAGCAGGTAGTTTTTGCGGATCCTGTCGGTCGCTCCGGCCTCTGTCATTGTGGTACTTATCTTTTTGACTTATCTTTTTTATGGTTTTAGGCCAAGGTGCTTTACAGTTAGGCTTTCACCCGGTTTCAGGCTGACGTGACCCGTCATGAGCGCGAAAAAGTTCATCTTGTTGAACAGGTTACCTAGTTTCCATTTGCTATTATCTGAATGTTTGCCAGATCCCAGTGTTTTAACATCTTGGATCTGATTTGTGCAGTTTGATAAGGAAGGTGTGTTGCTGAGGGAGGAGCTCCGGGCCAGAGACTTCGAAGTCTCCGAACTCAAACGACAAGTAAGAGAGATAACTTCTGAGAGGGTTGCCCTACAGGAAAAGGTTGCCTTAGTTGGGCATCAGTTTAGTGACACGAGGGCGGATAATGAAAAGTATAAAGGTCTCCATTTTGAGTTAGTAGCTGCATTATCCGAGATCAAAACAGAAGTCGAGGCGCTTATATCTTTGCATAGAGAGGATGTCATCACGAGAAGCGCTCAATACGGGAGGGCACCTGAGGAGGACGAGCTAAACCTGACTCGAGCTGTAGAGCGTGCTCGGTTGGGATCTCAGAGGCAGACTCTTGGGGATATACACACGGGAGATATCAAATTGCGTGCCGAGCTCGGGAGGGTGAAGACCCTAGAGAAGAGGGATGCTTCCTTGCTTTCTTTCAAATGTGCATCGGGCAGTGGCAATGAAGGTGGAGCCCCCGGAAGGGAAGAGGCCATTGAAAGACCCGAAGTAGTAGTCGGAGTCGTCTGGATGAAACCTTCGGTGGAGCCATCGAAGATGTAGGCTTGATGATATATTGAGGTTCTGTTCGGTTCTTTCCTTGTAAGGGTTTTTTCAGAACTTATAAACATCCCCCTGTGGGTCATAAAAAAGTCTTTTTGTTTCCTATCCATTTTTTCCCTTTTGTTTTTTGGAAATACTATGTGACATTTTTTGATATTCGACCAGAGATCCCAGGTCTTGGGTTAGACCCTCAGGCTTTTCTATTGTTGGGCGGGCTGTAATGGTCAAAGATCAGTCCCCGAAAGTTTCTCAGTTCGGACCTGGCTTTCATGCATCCGGCTAGCACGACCTTTGATCTTAGTGCTGGTGATAGTGACTCATACGCATTGGGTCAGTACGCCTTTTAGTATAAGCTGGAATTTGGGCTCTTATGTTTTCGCTCTTAGGAATTTTTATTAGTTTGGGTTCAGTCTCAAGTTGAGTTTCGACTCGAGCCCCTTTGACCCTCAAGTTTTAAAATTTCAAGCTGGCCCTTAGGCTCTTACGCGTAGGGTTGATGCGACCTTTTATGTGGGCTGACGATAATGGTTCTTACGCCTTGCTCTTAGGCATATTTGGTTAACTATTTTTGGTTTAGTCTCCGAGTTGGGTTTGGACTCAAGCTCATCCTTAGGCTCTTACGCATTGGGTCGATGTGACATTTTATGTGAGCTGGCAATAATGGCTCTTACGCCTTGCTCTTAGGCACATTTGGTTAACTATTTTGGGTCCAATCTCCGAGTCGGGTTTCGACTCGAGCTTATTCGACCCTCAAGTTTTTGAATTTGCGTGTGCTGGCGACAATGGCTCTTACGTATTGAGTCATTGCGGCTGTTTATGTAGGCTGGTGACAATGGCTCTTATGCCTTGAGTCGATGCGACTTTTTATGTGGGCTGGCAATAATGGCTCTTACGCCTTGAGTTGATGCAACTTTTTAAGTGGACTGACAACAATGTCTCTTACGCATTGGGTTGATGCAAACTTTTATAGGCTTTATTTTTCCCTCGTTAAGGACTTTTTTAGAATAATGTTGGCCTGACTCTTCGATGATTTTATAAAAAACCTCGATTGTGATTCTTTATATGGCGATGATCGAGCACCTCAACAGGTTTGGCTCAGAGGTTGAGTATCTCGAAGCTTGTAATTTAGAGCTAACATGGTCAAAGCTCTTTTGCTTGCCTTGTGGGTAGCCTGTTTAACCAGTTCTTCTCGAAGTAGATTTAAAGTAATTGAAGGCCTATGATTTTGTAACAATGGTTGGGCGTCCCCGAGTTGCATTAGTTTGGCTAGTACAGCCTTGTGACCATAGTCAATTATGCTTGGCCGGAGCCATTTTTAATCCTGAGTGAAGCAGTTTCGGTGTCTATATCGAGGGTATGACCTTTTAGGGGTCTTACAAGTTCGATATATAGCCTTAACTTTGAGATCGGGTTTTACGCCTTTAATAAGGTCTTACAAGTTTTACATGCCTTTGAGGTATTACAATTTTGGATACTTGGTACAAGTATGGTTCATGCCTTGCTCAAGGTCTTACAGATACCGCCACTTGGTACAAGTGTGGTTCATGCCTTTCTTGAGGTCTTATAGATATTGCCACTTGGTACAAGTGTGGTTCATGCCTTTCTTGAGGTCTTACAGATATTGTTGCCGCCTTATGTAAGTCTTACGAGACTGAGTCTGCCCGCTTGGGGTCTTATGGTCTCAGGTTTATAATGAATGGTAATTGGAGTCAGTCCTCGAGTTATCATTGGTACCTTATCTCAGGAGCTATTACTTATAAACTTGGAACTGCCTTATTGAGGGCTTACGATTTTGAAGATTCAGACCCTGAGGTCGTGCGATTTTTAAAATTTTTATGCCAGTCTCCGAGTGTTCGGGACACTTTCGGCTTTGGAGACGTTTTATGATTTTGATGTTTCCTTGTTGAGGGCTTATGAGTTTGGAGTTACAACCCGAGGGTCGTTCAGGTGTTGAATTATTGACGCTAGTACCCGAGTGTTCGAGACATTTTTTACAAAGTAGTCATTTTCTCTAAAACGTCGAGTTTCTTTTGAAGCGTGAAAATCTTTGATGAAAAGTATTCTTCGATTACTTAGTACATGTATACATGTTTTTGCTGTTAAGGTCTTGGTTGCTTTATATGAGCACGGTTCGTTCGACCGTTTGGCCCGGTACATTACTTTCCAATCGAGGTCTCCCAGTATTTGAGGTTGATTGCAAAAGAAGCCTTGAATACTTGTTGAGTCTTCTTAGGTAGCATATAGACGTTGCCTTGTTAAAAACCTTGCCAGTAAAACCCTTCTAGGGACAAAATCCGGTCAAAGGAAAAGAGTACAACGCGTGCTCGGGGGTGTTTCAGAATTTTCTATCGGACACCCTAGCAGTATTATCATTTTAGCATTGATATGTTCCAGTTGCTTGGAAGTTGTTCGACCTCCATGGTATCGATCTTGTAAGACCCTTTGCCGATTACTCCGAGGACACGGTACGGTCCTTCCTAATTTTGGCATAGCTTTCCTTCATTAGGATTTCGGGTGTTAAGGGTGACTTTCCTTAGGACCAAGTCCCCAACTCCGAAATTTCAGAGGTTTGTTCTCCTGTTATAATACCTTTATCCTTTGCTTTTGGGTAGCCATCCGGACCAGCGACGCTTCTCATTTTTCATCTAGTAGCTCGAGGGCCGTTATCATGGCCTCGTTGTTCCAGCTCTCAGTGGTGTGTTGGAATCTGGCGCTCGGCTCCCCGACCTCCACTAGTATCAAAGCCTTGATGACTTATACTAGAGAGAAAGGCGTTTCCCCTGTGCTTGATTTTGAAGTTGTTCGGTATGCCCATAGCACTTCGGACAAAATTTCTCTCCACTTTCCCTTGGCGCTTTCCAGCTTTTTTTTAAGTTTTAGATGATAGTTTTATTTGTGGGCTCGGCCTGGCCGTTTGCACATGGGTGGTAAGACGTCAATAGGATTCTCTTGATTTTGTGATCCTCAAGGAACTGTGTTACCTTGCTTCCGATGAACTGCTACCCATTATCACATGTTATCTCGGAAGGAATCCCGAATCAGCACATAATATGGTCCCAGATGAAGTTAATGACTTCTTTTTCTCTTATCTTCTTGAAGGCCTGCGCTTCCACCCATTTTGAGAAATAGTCAGTCATAAATAAAATGAAATTAGCTTTACCTAGTGCCATCGGCAGGGTACCGATGATGTCCATTCCCTATTTCATGAATAGCCATGGCGATAAGACCGAATGTAGTTGTTCGTCGGGTTGGTGAATCATCGGGGCAAATCTCTCACATTTATCACGCTTTCGGACGAATTCCTTAGTAGCTTTTTCCATGTTGTCTCAGTAGTAGCCTGCCCTAATCACCTTTCAGAATAAGGAATTGGCTTCGGAGTGGTTTTCGCAAGTACCTTCATGAATTTCTCGGAGTACATAATCTGTATCCCCTAGCCCCAGACATACTGCATTGAAAGTTCTTCTGTTTAGAGTCTTGTTTTAATTGAGCAAGAACTGGGCTGATTTGGTTCGCAGGGCCCTCAATTCCTTTGGATCCGTGGGAAATTTTACGTCTTTTAGATAATCAATATATTTATTTCTTCAATCCCATGTTAGGCTGGTAGAATTAATCTCGGCATGACCTTCCTCGACCACTGATTTAGATAGAATAACAGCCCCGGGGAGTAGGTCATCTTCTTCAATAGATGATCCTAGGTTTGCCAGGGCATCAGCCTCGCTACTCTGCTCTCGAGGTACGTGGACTAAGGTCTATTCTTTGAAACGACGTAATACGACTTGGATTTTGTCCAAATACCTCTGCATCCTGTCTTCTCGGACCTCGTATCTCCCATTCACCTGGTTTACTACCAGGAGTGAATCGCATTTTGCTTTGATGGTCTCGGTTTCCAGTCTATTGTCCAGTTCCAGACCTACAATCATAGCCTCGTACTCGGCTTCATTGTTAGTCAATTTTGAAGTTTTTATATATTGTCTGATCATGCCGCCCGTAGGTAGCTTTTGGACTATAACGAGTCCGGATCCTCTCACGTTTGTGGCACCATCAGTGAACAGGGTCTATACCCCGAAAGATGTGCCAGATTTTAGTAAAAGTTCCTTTTTTACCTCAGGCACAAGGGAGGGCAAGAAATCGGCCATGAAGTCTGTCAGAATCTGGACTTGATGGCCATTCGAGGTTGATACTCGATATCATACCCCCCGAGTTCGATAGCCCATTTGGCCAATCGGCCCGATAGCTCGGGTTTGTGCAATATGCTCCGGAGCAAATATGTTGTTAGAACGCAAATACGTGGCACTGAAAATAGGGCTTCAATTTTTGCGATGCACTTATTAATGCAAGAGCTAATTTTTCTAGGTGTGGATACCTAGTTTCGACATCCCCAAGGGTACGGCTTACATAATAAATAGGGAATTGCATACCTTGCTCTTCTCGAACCTGCACGCCGCTTACCGTTATTCCATATACGGCCAAGTATAGATATAGTGTTTTATCCTCCTTTGGCGTGGGGAGCAGAGGTGGGCTAGTCAGATATCGTTCAACTCCTCTAAGGCGTGTTGGCATTCTAGATTCCATTTGAAGTTTTTTTTCCTTTTGAGTAAAGAGAAGAAATGATGGCTCCTGTCGGATGACCTTGATATGAATCTGCCCAAAGCCGTTATTTGCCCTGTCACCCATTGCACAACCTTTACGTTATTTACCACCATGATTTCTTCGATGGACTTAATTTTATCGGGGCTAATCTCGATCCCCCTATGTGATACCATGAAGCCTAAAAATTTGCCCGAACCTACTCCGAAGGCACATTTCTAGGGGTTGATCTTCATGTTTTAACTTCTGAGGATGTCGAATGTTTCCTGAAAATGAGTCAAATGGTCCTCTGTGCATAGGGACTTAACTAGCATATCATCAATATAAACTTCCATCGATTTTCCTCCCTGATTCTCAAACATTTTATTAACTAGACGCTGGTACGTAGCCCCTTCATTTTTTTAGTCTGAATGGCATTACATTGTAACAGTAGCTACCATCCTTCATGATGAATGAAGTCCTCCCTATCCTTGGGGTTCATCTGAATTTGATTATACCCCCACTAGGCATCGGAAAAGGTTAGGGTCTCATGGCCGGCAGTAACATCGATTAGACGATCGATGTTAGGCAATAGGAACGAATCCTTGGGACACGCCTTATTTAAGTCTTTATAATTTACGCACATTCTTAGCTTATTTCCCTTTTTGGCTACCACTACTACGTTGGCCAGCCATTCGGGGTACTTCTCTAATGGACCCTATTTTAAGAAGTTTTGTTACCTCATCCTTGAAGAATGCGTGTTTTATCATAGACTGGGTCTTCTTTTTTGCTTCACCGGTTTAAACCTGGGGTCGACACTCAGTCGGTTGGAGGTTATTTCCAGCGAAATTCCTATCATATGTAAATGGGAGCAAGCGAAGCAGTCGATATTATTAATAAGATATTGAATGAATTCTTTATTGAGTTCGGGGGTTAATCCCGTTCCCAGGTAGACCTTACGATCTCGGAGGTGTTCGATCAAAATAGCTTGCTCTAGATCTTCAATTGTTGATTTTGTTCCATCTGACTCTACGGGGGCAACAAAGATTTGAGAAGTGAGGAAATCTTCTTCATAGTCATCGGGGGTCTGTATGCTCCTAGACTCATCCGAGGTCGGGTGTATGGGGGTCGGCGCCTCCTGGTAAATCACAAACATTTCTTTCGCCACATGTTGTTCTCTATATATGGTCGCTATGCCATCCTTTGTTGGAAATTTTATCATCTAGTGCAGAGCTGACGGTACTGCCCTCATGCTATATATCCACGGCCTGCTAATAAATGCATTTTACTTCAAGTCGCCATCGATAACTTGAAACTTGGTGTTCTGAACTGCACCAGACGTGTCGACCGGGAGGGTGATTTCTCCTTTTGTTACTTCGCTGGCCATGTTGAAGCCATGGAGGACCCGGGAGGTGGGTATGATCTGATCGAGAAACCCAACTTGTTCTACTACCTCTGACCTAATTACGTTGACCGAGCTGCCTAGATTCATGAGCACACGTTTAACTCGAATGTTTCTTAAAAGAAATAAGATTACCAGCGCATTGTTGTGTGGTTCTGCCAAGGTATCGAGATTCTCTTCGCTGAATGCGAGGGTGTCTACTGCCACGCGGTCCCAGATCGGTCCTTCTATTACAACAGATATTTTTGTCCATTTGATCATGGGCCCTTGGGTAATGTCGGTCCCTCCAATAATCATATGAGCGACATGCCGAGGAATCTCTTTTATGCGCAGGTTGGATTTTATCGAGTTTCCCACGGAACTTCTCGGTGTGCTTCTCGATGAATGTGAGGACCGGTGTCAACACATTGGGCATCGTACCCTTGGAGGTCAGCTTTTGTGCCTTCACATGGTTTCGTGATGGTATAGTGACACCTGGAACAGCCACACCATTCTCTCCGTGGTTCTCGAGATTATTGTTCATTGGATTAGACATTCTGACCTGAAATCAAAGATCTCGGGCAAGAAAAAGTGTGAAAGGTAACTTGTGTTGTGTAGTAAAACTAGCAAGAAAATAATCACTATTATTTTTAGCCCCACGATGGGCGCCAAACTGCTTGCCGTGAAAATGATAATAATAATTAAATTTGATTATGGGACTCTAAAATTACGTAATCTATTTTATGCTAGTTGTTAAGAAGTTGATGTTATGTGGAAGACTTAGAAATGAGATAAGAGTTTGGAATAAGGTGATAACCAAACCGAAAGGTTAGCAGTCGGGGCCTCAAGCTTGTCGATTCGGGGGCCTCGAGGTCAATTCAGGTGCTCGGTTGGGAGCAATCAGAGGTAGTTGAAGAGCGACTAATAGTTATAATAAAATTAATGAAGGCTCTTTATGGAAAATAATAAGTAATAAATGAAAAACAATAATGAAGACAATAAGTAGGAGCAATAATATCAAGAGAATGTGTCAGAAAGCAAAGAGAATGTTTTTGTGTATTTAATATGGAGCAAAATATGTTTACAAAATGACAAGGACCCCATTTATATAGGAAGAGGGAATCCCAACATAGTACAAACACATTTATTACAAAGATATGGAGATTGGACAACTAGTTGATGTCATGGTGTGGGCTCAGACTAGCCTGATAGACTTTATCGTCACTAGATGCACCCCTTGGGAACTCCCCTTTTTTCCAATATATCTATTGGTCTGCATTTCCCCGAGTTTGAGCATAAACAGCCCTCGAGGGTGAATCTCGACCCCAGTCTCGAGCCTTGCAAAGTATGTTTACGTGGCATCATAATGACGGGAAATTGGACCCTCCGATTTTACCGTGCACAGATAGTCTCCACGTTTCTTAGATTGAAAGTGATAAGAAACGACCTTGAATTTTTGCCTCTCTGATACTTTTGTAACGATGGCAGTCATAAGATGCCAAAAGACGACGCACACGCAGCCTTTGAAGGCCTTCGCATTGATTATGGTAATTAGTTGTCCATTGGCCTCCTTCAATGTGCACACGGGGTTTCTATAAATACTCCTCTTCTCATTTTTTATAACTCACTGCATTACCAAACCATAAAAAAGGTTCCTTCTGCCTTTACTTTGTTCTTTCTTAGGAACACTACTTCCCTTTCTTATCCGGAATTGTTTAGTAATGGCAAAAACTTTCGCCTCTGCTTCTCAAAAAATATGGCCTCATCATCTTCGCTTCTATC
Source organism: Nicotiana glauca (assembly GCA_026770625.1). Lineage (NCBI taxonomy): Eukaryota > Viridiplantae > Streptophyta > Magnoliopsida > Solanales > Solanaceae > Nicotiana > Nicotiana glauca. The sequence goes on from MU664535.1 coordinate 109,279, forward strand.
TCTAGGTGAAGCGGCAATGCCTCCTCGTGCTGAGGAATTCATTCCAGGATTTTTTGCGATGGCTTCTGATTTCAAGGTCGAGAACTCTTCTTCAAAGTCGGGGCATCGTGAGCCTGTGTCTCAGTATATTAGCTCTATAACAGACATCGGAAGAGTGAGAATTGATTTTCTCAGTGTGTATACTTACCCATTTACCCTATTACCGGTGGGGCCATCCTTTCCCCCGATTGATCCTGTGATTCTCGACTTCTACCAACGGTATGAAGTAACCCTCAGTCAAATTAATCTTTTGTTCTAGCGTGTCGTCTATAAGATCAGATACTATATGAACATTATTGAGGAGAGGCCCTTCACCCTCGATCACCTGATCAGGATGTACAGCTCTCGCCTCTTTCGTGGGGTCTAATCAAACTCCGCTGTCGAGCCCCCAGGGCCCTCTTTGCATGCACCGAGGAGTTTAGGAATGGGGGTGGATAAACCGTTTTATCCGAGCAAGGACTTTGGATCTGATCCCGGTGGAAAGGATGTTGTTCCCCGAGAGGTGGAATATGGAATGTAAGTAGATATGTTATCTAGCATTTCTTTGCTTCTTTTTTACTACATTCTTCCAGGCACTTAATTTCTCCTGCTAATACAATTGTAGCAATTTATCGTGGTGCGTTCATGGACCTCCCGGGTTGGGTCGACCGGCTGGACTCGATTTGCTTATATGTTGAGAGAGTGTGGCGTGATTTGTCTTTAGCTCGGTGGGAAGCTAAGGATCATGGTGAGCTTTTACCTTTGTTGTTGTAGTATTTATCCACCAAAATTGCTACTGCCAGCGCTCTTATTTCCAGTGCTTACTTCTTACATTTGTGTAGGTCTAGGTGAGGTACTCTTAATGAAGGGAGCGTCGCTTGGTGAGGAGGGTGCTTTGAAACCCGATGAAGGGAAGAAAAGACAAAAGGATCCGTCGAATGAACCTTCGGAATTCAAGAAGATTAAGGTGGAAGAAACTAAAGCCTACCCGGCAAACCTAACTCCGACAACAACGGGGATTCTTCGAGTTAAAGGTGAGGGGAAAAATAGCTTCTTGACAGCGCCCAAGGGAGAGGTAAACCTGGCCTATCCTTGGGCCATGGAGATGGTGGTTTCCGAGCTGGAGCATGATGTTGTCGTGGTCCAACATCAGAATGGTGAGACCACTGAGGGAGTATCGGGTGATGCCTCTGAGTCAGCCGATAGCCAAAATTTCCTTCGGGCTTGGATGCCTTCGGTAGGTGGTTCGTAGGAGCCTAGTGCTGGAGCCGTGAATGGACAAGAGATGGTCCTGATTGACCCTACTGGTGCAACCGTCGAGAGTGATTCTCCTCAGGGAATGATCTTACCCCTAAGGGAGTGCAAGACGTCCCGCATGAAGAATATTTCGGTGCGGGGGTGCCTATCAAAGGCAGAGATGTGACGAAAGGCTTCCAACCATTCCCGAGGAAATCCCCGAGATCAATGCTTCACTCGTCTTTGACGAGATGAGCAGGCTCTGTGAGCAGGTAGTTTTTGCGGATCCTGTCCGTCGCTCTGGCCTCTGTCGTTGTGGCCTTTATCTTTCTGACTTGTCTTTTTTACGGTTTTAGGCCAAGGTGCTTTACAGTCAGGCTTTCACCCGGTTTCAGGCTGAGGTGACCTGTCGTGAGCGCGAGAAAGTTCATCTTGTTGAATAGGTTACCTAGTTCCCGTTTGCTATTATCTGAATGTTTGCCAGATCCTATTGTTTTAACATCTTGGATCTGATTCGTGTAGTTTGAGAAGGAAGGTGCCCTGCTGAGGGAAGAGTTCCGAGCCAGAGACTCCGAAGTCTCCGAACTCAAACGACATGTGAGAGAGATAACTTATGAGAGGGATGCCCTCCAGGAAAAGGTGGCCTTAGTTGGGCGTCAGTTTAGTGATGCGAGGGCGGATAATGAAAAGTATAGAGGTCTCTATTTTGAGTTAGTAGCTGCATTATCTGGGATCAAAACTGAAGCCGAGGCGCTTATATCTTTTCTAAGAGAGGATATCATCGCAACAAGCGCTCAAGGCAGGAGGGCGCTTGAGGAGACTGAGCTGAAATTGACTCAAGCTGTGCAGCGTGCTCGGTTGGGATCTCGGAGGCAAACTCTTGAGGATATACACGCGTGAGAACTTGCCTGCCGAGCCCGGGAGGGTGAAGACCCTAGAGATGAAGGATGCTTCATTGCTTGCTTTCGGAGGTGCACCGAGTAGTGGCAACGAAGGCGGAGCCCCCGGAGGGGAAGATACCGTTGAAAGACCCGAAGTCGTAATCGAAGTTGTCGGGGTGAAACCTTCGGTGGAGCCATCGAAGATGTAGGCTTGATGACATATTGGGGTTCTGTTCGGTTCTTTCCTTGTAAGGGTTTTTTCAGAACTCATAAACATCCCCCTATGGGCTGTAGAAAAGGCTTTTTGTTTCCTATCCCTTCTTTTCCCTTTTGTTTTTTAGAAATACTATGTGACATTTTTTGACATTCGACCCGAGATCCCAGGTCTTGGGTTAGACCCTCAGGCTTTGCTATTGTCGGGCGAGCCGCAACTGTCGAAGATTAGTCCCCAGGAGTTTCTTGGGTCGGACCTGGCATAATCACGACCGGTTGATTGTTTTGTGCCGTGGCATTTTATCACTTAATCTATTCTTTTTGGTTTGATTTTTATATCTTTTATTTATAAAATGAGGTTGTTTATGGTATGTATCACAATTATTTCAGATACAATAGGTCATGAAGAGAATAGAGGTCGAATGAAGTGGAATTAAGCAAAAAGGAGTAAAGAAAAAAATCTGAAAAAACAACCTCGGATGTCGCAAATGCTAACTAAGTTTTGCGTTTGCAAAGTCAACCAGACTAGTCAAAGTTCGCAAATGCGAAGAGAGGCTCACAAATTTGAAGTCACCAGACCAGCCAAAGTTCTCAAATGAAGACCCTTGGATCGCTATAGCGAAAGTGGGAGAAGAAGTCAAGGGTCGCAAATGCAGACATATGTACCACAATTGCGATAGACAATAGTAAAGGCCAAGTTTGCAAATGTGAACTTTTGTGTCGCGATTGCGATGGTCCAAAGAAAAGTTTAAGTTCGTAAATGTGAGCCTTTCTTCGCAATTGTGAGCCACGGGCTTCTGACCTGGACATATTTGATATTTCACATTTTCTTGATCTCAAACCCATATAAAACTTGGCATAACTTCTTAAAAACATATCTTACGTAGAAAATATAAGTTTTGGAGAGCAAGGGTTCTTATACCACACTTGAGAGTTGAAGATTTGAAGATTTTGGATGAGATTTCTAAACTTTTTTACTCATTTCGTCAATTTCTTGTTTTATATTGAATATCTAAGTGTGTAGTTTTTTAATTTCATTACTTGAATTATATCTGTGGAAATATTCATTATTAAATTTTAAACTGAATCTCTCGTTACGCTTATGTATTGAATAATTTTTATTAATTATGAAGTGAGTTAATTGTTTATTTAATTATTCTTGTTTTTTAATATTTACAAAGGGATTAATTAACCCTAGGATTCGCCCATTAACTTCAAATTAATCTTAAAAAATGCAAACTTAGGGTTGAAAAAGATTAATTAACAAGAACTGAGGCTTAACCCTCATTTTGTAGATTCTATCTAGGGATGAGATTCAACTACTTGTAGTCACATTCGGGTGTATTTAATTCTCTTAATTTTATTATGGATAATTCAATTAGGAAGTCTTGTCAGTCTTCGGAAGAAGCTAATATAGAATTGATATTCGAGGCTAATTAACATAAACTCGTTCATATTTGTAAAATCGTGAAATAAATTGGACTTGAATGTCATTCCTCTTGTATCCATGCTTGTAGCCATTGTTCATTTGCTTTCTAGGTTAGTTTACATATCCTCATTAGTTATAAACTTTTGTCAAGAACCCTATTAGTGTTTTGCTTTGCATAAAAAACGATAATTCTCTTACTTTCCTAATCACCTACATATAATAAATAAATTATATTCCATGCGACGGTAGGAGTGGATTTGGACGTTCAAGAAAGAAGAAGAAGGAGAAAAGAGAATCAGGAAAGAAGAGAGCAGCTGAGAAAGGAAAATATCGGACACCATAACTGCCATAGCTCCTAGTTGGAGCTATTTATTCTCAGCTCTTCTAATCAGTTGATCTCTAACTAGTTTTGATATTGCACCTCATCCGTCTGATCTTTATGATTAAGATCTCCCACGTGCCTTCACTTTCTTTTATCTCGATGTGCCATGTGTCGTATCTTATCAACTAAACTAATCCCCTTCTATCCACACCCTAGTGTCACTTTCCTAATTTATTTCATTTCCTTTCTTCCTCTTTCCTTAGCACTGCCGCTGAATTTCCTAACCCTGACACGGATTATGCTATATCAGTCACATACATTTGAGTTGTGTATGCCCAAAAAAAAAAAAAAAAATCAAACTTAGAGTACAATTTAAACCATTGCCCCAACATCAGGTATTTGTGCGTTACCCCCGTCTATATATTTTACCAAAAGCAAATGTATCTTTGCTTTTTCATGAAAGTACAATCACATAGATATTCTAATATTTGATGTTGGCAATATGGGAGATCTAGTGACAGAAATTTAGGAAGATCTTTTAGGTGTTAATTATCGCATACAGGGCCATTCCTAATAGAGAATTGAATAGAGGACAATCTTAAACTTAGGCCTTAGCTAACCATCTGAATTTCGTAGATATTCAAAACTATGCAAATAACTCAAAAACTCTTGAAGGCCATGATATCTCGTTGCCGAGTGTAATTCAATTTCACAAACTCCAATTTAAAACTAGACCATAACTGTCCAGACCAACTGGGTCTTATTTACAAGTAATGGGTAGATACTACAACACGGTAAATACGCCATAGAATTACATTTTGTTTTAAAGGGGAAAACACATAGATAATTGAGAAAAACTATGCAAGTATTTATTCATTAAAACGACCACAATGCCTATGGTTTTTCCCCGTGCTCTTTTCATCTTGCAACAATTGAAATGCACTACTGCGCATAGAGAAAAGGCAAAAGCACAAAAAGAAAAAGAAACGGAAATAGAAAACTAGAAAATCTTGATATGGTAGGTGGAGGATACTTTTGAAAAGAACCACTCCCAGCAGTCGCAAACTTAAGGTAACGTCAATACGAGATTAACCAAGAAACTTAAACTGAGTCGTCTACTGCGTAGGTACAAATATATTGACACATAAAAAGGAAAGAGATTACAATGTTGAAAATGCTGACATCTTATTGTAGCCGTTTGCTAGGGTACAAAGATATGACACACAAATAGGATAGAGATCACCCTTCTTTGAACTTCTTGTAGCCTGATTTGGAGAAGTGTTGCTTTCGGATGAAAAGTTACTGCCCACTCTCTTCCATCTTCTTTTTCATCTTGAATTGCAATGTGGCAGGAGCACAATCCAGTGGTGTTTCACCTTATTGAAATTCAACAGCAATAGATAGAAATGAATCATCGGAATGACAAACAGATTCACCAAAAGATTTTTAGTCTGTTAAGAACCAGAACATTTGCATTCACCAAGTCCCGAACCTGTGCGCCAAATGGGGTTGGACCAGCGAACTCACAGGAGATTTCTCGGTTATATATATATTTATATTATAAGGAACCAGAATATTTGTGTAGCTCTCAATAAACAGCATGACAAAGTATACACTTTTAACAGGAACAGATCAAATATTGGTTTAAATGATGCTCTTTAAAAAAATATAGAAACAACTACTTTAACCTCCTCTCCACTATTATGGCATTCTGGATGTTATTTTGCAGCTCCAACTAGACTTAAAGAGTTCTATGCTTTAGATATCTTTTTACCTTGTGAATTTTTGCAGTACAAACTAGCACCACTCTCCATGAGGGAAAATGCTATTTCAGTTCGATTGAATACCGCCGCCTACATTAGCAATGTCAATTATAATTGCCACCCTCTAAAATAGAGATATTATATACTAATTGTACAATCATGTAGTTGAGTATAAGATAAAGAGTACCAGATGTAACAATGATGATCCTTGCTTGTCAAGGTAATTTGCATCAACTCCCTGATAAAATTGAGATAAAAAAGTAAGCCTGAAAAATGCCATATTGAAATACAAGAGAAAGAAAGTAAACTACCCTATCTTATCAAGAGAGAGAGAGAGAGAGAGTAAACATTACCTGACTTAGGAGCTTCTTTGCCGCACCGACATCACCATTTTTTATTGCTTCTCTTAAACCCTACACAAAATTGGCCCGCACAACCTATCATTTAAGGGAAAATGAAGGAGAAAATCTCGATTTTCTCAAGCACACAATCTACTGTTCACAATCTACCAATGTTAAGGTGCGTTTACGACACTATGTTCCCAATAAGCTTCGCTACTATTTAAGACCCATTTTGTCATTTGTTTTCTATGTTTTTGCAGTTACCCTGTGTTCCATTTAACTAAATGGTTGATAAATCATTTGGCATCAAACACTGAAATGACTAGGTGTCAAATTTTGTGCTTCCCTGCTTCTTTACCTAGACCTTCCTACAACGTCTCAATTTCCCCAAAGCCACTTAACCTAATCGGAAGATCTACTTCCTATGAGAAATTCAAGGTCATCACTGGAAAACCAAGGTTAAAAACAATACCTCCCCACTGACTTCGTAATCCGCTGACATTGTCTCCATACTGCAGCTGGTAGCTGGACCAGTATTGAAAGTTGTACTGCAAAAGATTTGCTTACTTAGTTCTGTTATTAAATTTGTAGGCCTACGCAGGTAAAATATGGGAGAGCACCAAAGTTTATGGATTTTAAACAAAACTTATTATAAATTAACTTAAGTTAAAGGTAGAAAAAGGAACATAAGAAAAAGAAAGTGGAAAAATTTAAAGGGAAGTCTGCGAATAAATTCTCCTTCCTCTTATCTGGTTTGAATAGAAAATAACAAAAGCTGAACAGAAAACAATTTCTCTCTTGTTTAAAGACTCGAAAGAAGGAAGGCAATAAATTTTTGATAGTTATATGTTAAAGTGACTTTATATTTGGAACTTTCTCTAGAACTTTGGGGGAAAAAGTTTTCTGGGGCTATACACAATTCAATCTACAGAGAATACTAATCAAACTCCATGGAGTTTTATTACAAAATGGAGTAACTCATAGAGTGATAGCGACGCTAAAAGAAATGAACCTATTTAACCATGAGGGAAGGTGAATGAACTATCCAGACAAGAAAGCCTCATCACAGAAGACTTTAAAACACCAACATGGCCTTGATTTGATTTCACAAGCTACAATAATACCTTCAAGCAAACAAAAATTTCTTTTGGATGTGGTAGTATGATGACATAAGTTGAGCTTAAATAGAAGTGAGAATTCATATAGCCAACCCCCATTTGTGTTGTTGCTGTTGTTTTGTGACGACGCTGGTGGCCGGGCCAAATTGCGCATACCTCAACTAATTTCATCGGATACTTGCTGCCTCCCACCGGAACAGGTACAACGTAATATTGTCCACCAAGGTTTGGGCATACGAGAAGAAATCACCTAACTGGGATTTAAACTTGAGACTTCATGGTTTCCCACTATATTGACCACTAGGCAAACACTCTTGGGTGCTTTATTTTACTTTATTTTGCTAATCTTTCATGCAAGTTCACTAAAAATGATGCATTGCGCTAAATATGCATTTAAAATTGCTATTTAAATGTTAATTATTCCCACCATTTGTTCGAGTATATTTTTGTCCACGTTCTCATTAAGCGACTTTTTACGGCACTTCTTAAACCTTTTCATTATCTAGTACCAAAAAGACACTTTAGAATCCAAGTCATTCTAAACAATGTCTAAAGTTCTCTTCAACAACAACATCAACTGGCATAATCTCACAAGTGGAATCTAGGGAGGATAGTGCGTACGCAGCCTTGCCCCTACCTTGCAAACGTGGAGAGGTTGTTTCTGATAGACCCTCGGCTAAAGCAAAGCACAACATCAAAAGTTCTCTTCATCTCTAAATTTGAACACACTTCTATTTAAATATAATAGTGGGCAAGTTTTGGCCTAACAGTCGAGTAGTTCCAGTGCGACCTATTGGCCGTAGGTTCGATACATGGAAACGGCCTCTTTGGAAAATGCAAGGCGGAAGTGTGGCAGCATATGCCCACACTCTTCCTACCACCGTATTAGCCGCAAAGCATTTGACGCACTATGTGACCCCTTTAGCTTAAATATAACAGAACTCCAATTCTTACCTTAATATTCGTGGCTTAAACAAATGAAACACAAAAATTGGAATGGAGCGAGTAGTATTTATCAGTAATGAGTCGTTTTAAATTGAGTTATATAGTTGTTATATATAAAACCTCAAAACAAATACTAAATTTAGGATTACAAAGGACTATATAGAAAATTAACGAAACGCATAACCGACATCAACCCGTTGGCGACCGAGACACAGGAGTTATTGTTCACTGATTATAATTAATGAATATTCTGATGAATTCTAGTTTTACTCAGGCCTTTATCCAATACAACCAAGCATCAAAAGGGATGTGTAATAGACTACGACATGCATTTGAAGCTTTATGTTGCACAAATAAAGCACACAATTCGAGGATAATTCCTTTAGGAATGACCTATCTGCTTTATCAATTCCTTGAACCAAACAAGCACTCTGAGTTATTTAGAAGAATTTAAGAGTCAAAAGAGATACATATCACATAGTAAAATGTTGACTACATGCTAGAGCACCTGTGATTATACAAAAATGACATCCCAAGCACCTACGGTTTTCCAAAATGAAAACCCAAATTCTAGTTCCGACAAAACAAGGATTCTACATTAGTCAATCAAGACTTCACTTATTAAAGAAAAAATTAACATGAGCTACATCCTAAATCAATTGGAAACCAACAATAGAAAGAGTCACTAAAAGAAGTAACGACTCGAACAAAAATGCAGCTAATGTTTTCTTGTGAAGAACATTTAAAATGAGATCTTTTACTCCCATTGTCCATGAATGTCCTGTTTTTGATTGCATGTAAGTTTTAAGGTGAATGTTGAACCTTTAGTATCCAATTGCATGGGAATTTCTGAAGAGCATTGTTCCTTGCCTTTTAAGGGTTAGAATAGAAGAATTAAGTACATTGAGAAGGTCAAAACTCGGGTTTATTTAGCTTTCCTAATGTTTAATATATAGGTAAAGTTTCCTTCATGGAGGGTAGTAATATTTTCTTTCTCATTAGATCTATTGTCTTCCTTGACATACACACGTCTTTATCTATTGACTTTGTGTTTGAGCCAGTCCCACGCGACTGTTGCCTCAATGACACATTTAATGGCAATGCTTCTGGGACGAATAACATAACTTGGCTCAATCTCACACAGTTACAACGGCTATAAAGAAAAGCAAATCTGTTTTTGAAGAAAAAAGATTGGACATATTTTTCCAAAAAGGACAACTAGATACATCATATACATACCCTTGCTTGTTGTTTGATGTTGAACCTCTACTTGTTGGAATTCTATTTTCCTTCTTTGGCTTTAGATTTGTGTTTACTATTGAATTTGGCATAGTTTTGCTCTGCTGGAATCAAAAGAAAATGTAAGGGAATGCCATTTGCTCAAAAAGCATTTGAAGGCCAGTAAATATGTCCTTTCCTGTGGAGTGACGGATGTTGTAGGTGTAGCAGTCACTTGACATATACACAAAGGCATCCCACATTTGCATTCTGCGATGTCTACTGCAGGAGTTTGCTTGACAGTATCTTCAGTTTTGATATCTGCAACGGCACCGACATCTAAAGCTGAAAATGAATCTTTCAGGGCACTGACTTCATCTGAAGAAGCTACCATGCCATCTCCAATGGGTCTACTAAGATGAGTTAGTAAAAGGATATAAGACTTTTTAGTTTCATCAAGCAGAATAAAGATGATTATAATTAGGAATTGTACTAAATGATGTTTAAGGAGAACAAGAGCATGCTGTATTTAGGAAGATAATTTTCACCTCAGACTATCAACAACAGATATATCCGAACAACCTTTCAATCTCATAAAAAAAATTCAATGAGGTACATATGAATAAATCAATGGCCTCACACCTCAAAGATTACAAAAATATACCCTTGTAACATATTGCAGTACTGAAATATGATGATCCTTAGATCAATCTTTAACCAAACGTAGCCAAGAAGGCATACTTCCCAAAACTTTCCCATTCCTGTAATTTCCCAAGTCCAAGTGCTTCATACAGATGGTACTGCAAGTAACTCGTCAGATGGTTTCTGGCTCTTTACACTCTTTGACAATGTAAGAACAGATACTAATGTCACTAGATTCTATTCTCACAATGATGCACCAATAAAGGCTTCAACATTTGTAACTGTTTTTGCTTTTTAATTTTTTTTTTTGTTTTGATAATCAAACTTAAGTGTAGCAGATTTCTAGTATTTCATTTACTAGTCACCAATCACCCACGAGCTAATGTGAGCATAATATTGCTTCCCAAACAAAAAATTCTTAACGATTGAAAAATTGGAGAACATGACTGAATTGGGTGAGAGAAGATGGAATTTCAAGAGTTAATTTCCCATGACTTTGCGTCAAAGCATCTCTCACTTCCAGAATTTGGCAAACTAAATGATTTTTTGCCTTCAATATTGAGAAGTACAAGATATTACATTAGTCATAATTGCAGAAATTTACCGCGAGGAGTTATTAAAACAATCTGCACAAACTCTAACACTTGAGTGAAGACCAAATTGTGGCAAGGCCTGAAATAATTTTGTGCATAAGCAAAAAGGTAAGCCAACCAAAAACCATAAAAGACGCTTAAGAAAAGCTGCATATAACAAATAGAACTCACCATCTGATTTGCAGAATGTTCAGCACACAATGTTCGGCCGCAACATCTGCAGTGGTGCTATAGAAACAATCCCAAGGATGAAGGCAGTCAGATACAATATCCAGAACTAGGTTTTCTTTTCTTTTTTTCTTTTCTTTTGTCTTTTTGGATTAGAAAGTAATTACAATATCTGAACTAATTTAAACTAATAGCTGAAACATTGCTAAGTCCCTGTGGGTTAATTGAACAGGTGATAAGAAAATGCTTCAAAATAGGGACGACATAGCGAAGGAGTAAAAAAGAAATCACTAGGTCTAACAACAACAACAACAACAACAACCCAGTATAATCCCACTTAGTGGGGTCTGGGGAGGGTAGTGTGTACGCAGACCTTACTCCTACCCTGAAGTAGAGAGGCTGTTTCCAAATAGACCCCCGGCATCCTTCCCTCCAAGAACTTCCCACCTTGCTCTTGGGGAGACTCGAACTCACAACCTCTTGGTTGGAAGTGGAGGTTGCTTATCATCAGAGCAACCCCTCTTGTCTAGGTCTAATAGGAACAGAAAGATAGGAATTACCAAAAACAGAATATCATGTCAAATAACAAACCAGAGAACTTGACATGCATAATATTTTAAATCTTTGTAACTTCAGATGCTAAATTAATGCGTGAACCACAAGGAAAAGAGCATATAGTTATAGTTGCTAATGTTAGGGGATTTCGCTTGAAGAAATTTGAGCCCATTAACAATACAGCTGTAGGCAGAGATATTCACAGCATCCATGGCACTTCCCTCTTTTCTTGTCGTAGACAGGATGACCTTCTTCAGTAGTAGTCTACTTATCTGCTAAGCATGGAACTGAAAATAGGGGATATAGAGACATGGAAATGCAGTCCTATAGGTTGACCTCAATCTTATGGGTTTGGTCGATCATGAGCTATTCATTTAGGTCCACCCTTTTTTATAAGGATTCATTTAGGTCCAACTTGTCAAATGAACAAAAATCACTATGGCTACTGCTCTTTAAATTATAAGGGATGGAGCTAGCAATTCCAGTTTCAACTTAATTTTTGGCATTTTAGATCCATACAGCAACTCTGCCTGCATGAGCTTGCGTACATTGCAGGTCCCAAGCTCGGATAGAGGAGGAGGGTTGTGATAGGCTGGTAGCCACCATAAGACTATCCAATTTATGATGAATCATCATAATACAATATATCATTCAGACGTGCTCACCTAAGCACACATTATATTGGCCTAAGATAAGCTTAAATGAGCGACATGGTCAATGAGGATTCATATAGTAGAGAACAACTTGTTTGGAATTGAGGCGTAGGTGCTGATGATGTTGTAAAAGATATCCATACAGCCCTTTGAAACTCTTCCAGTGCCCTTAACCTTCATTTTCGACATTCAAAGGTAACTCCTCGCCAAACAATAACAATCTTACCCTTGAAAACTTCAACTAACCAATGAGATCCAATGTCCCTAGAAAACAAAATAAAGGTCACTTCAACACTATACTTTTAACAACTTACTGATCTTGCCTCTTGAACTCAACTACAAGAACGAGAAGACATAATTCAATTCCACATTCCCTTTTCTTATGCTGTGCATTCGCTTAATATGTGCGCCCTAAAGTAATAGTAACCGTTAAAAGTACAGCCCCAACTTCCCTGCGATTCTCCTTGCTGATCCACTCTTTCTTCTTGGCTGGGCAAATGCTTATTGACAGGCTGATTACTAATACTCGTAACTTGGTGGTAAATTGGGTACATTACAGAACTTTTCATTATAGCAATTATTATAAGTTCCCAAACGGATCATTCCATTGACCTATTCGTCAGTCGTCACAGTGCTTCAGAAGATGAAAAAGAAGCTCTTATTGCTGAAAAGAGGATAACACAGCTTTTTTGCCCAAGAAAAAAAGATCAACCATAATTGAAAGATGAGTATCGGCTGACAAAATTAATCTGCTACGCAGAAATCAAATTACTAAAATTGCAAAAACTTGAGTCATCAGATCAAACTGTTGTGACAGAGAAATAATACGATGAAAATGTCAGAAAGGATTACGTACCCGTCGCCGGAAAGTGTTGAAGCTGCAACTGCAGACATCACAACGTGAAGCTTCTTGGAATGGCGGTGGTTCCGACGACATTCTCCGCTCTCTCGATTCACTACTATTCCTGATATTTTCTTCCTTCTATTTTCACCTTTTTTTTCACTGCCTTTTTGGTTTTTGCCTTTTTAATTATTCTTTTTCTTTTTTTGTTTTGTGCTAAATGAAAAATTAGACGAGTTAATAATCAGTATATTTCAAAATAAATAATATATTTAAAAATTTTAAAATAATTTAGTTTTAAACTCTTTATTTTATTTTTTTACTTTTCTTCTAAAATAAAATGACACATTTTTAAATACATTAATGACATATTTTTAAGAAAGATGTAGAGATAGCGAGAATTAAACTTTAGTCAAATTATATATCTAGTAAACTTTTCGTTTCAGTGTTCGTCCATCTTTTATTGTTGAAGGAGTATTCTTGAATTGAAACGGAAGTCAGGTTGTTTACACCAAACTATATTAACTCACCCATCATGATTAACTAATTTAATTAGATGAGAATGCATATAATTTATCATGTTTAAAGAATTGAAGTTTATATGCAAAACACATGTTATGTATCTATTGGTTTAGTGTAAACACCCAGTGCGAGTAAATTTTTACCGGTTTGAATGGAGAGTAAAAACATTAGTCGGTCCCACTATTTTACGTGTCTTATGTATTTTATTTTATTTTGATATTGTTACTTATTAGTAGGTGGTGGCGGTGGTGCTATGGTGATTTAATATGGAAAAAATAATTAAAGAATGATAAATATAGGCACCTTGTGTGCTTATATTATTTTTATGTGAATGTGTATAAACTGTTGAAGGATATGAAATGGTCAACGGATGAACTAGAAGAGTATGTCGAGGTTGTTAGTAGATCATGTTGTTTTGATGAAATAAGGTAATTGCTGGATTATGTGGTAGTAATGGGAAAATTTGTGATAACAAAGGCTATCAAAATTTGAGCTCTAAAACTTAGTCAATAATAGTTCACTTAAGTTTATCATTTGTTCTACTTTATGGTTATTCACACTCTTGTCGCTAACAGTACGTCTAGTATTTTTTCCTTGACTCTAATAAAATTTTGAAAAAATAAATTTAAATCATTTTCCTTAAGGTTTTGTATTAAACAACTTTTAAGTGCTATTATCCTTTCTGGCCAATCCTAGCTTTTTTTAAAAAAAAAGTGTTTGTCATTCAAAAATCCTTATTTGCCACCTGTCGATGTTATTTAATTTTTTAAGTATTTTTTTTAAAAAAAATTTTGTTCTTACTTTTCAAGACCCACCTATTTTTCTTTATTTTGGTATAACCACATGTTATTTTGCGATAATGCTATATTTTCACTACATTACTCGCCTTACATGTTGTTAGTTTAGTGGTTAATTGTGTGATATTTGAGTTAAATTATGTTGTTTTATGTGTAGGAGTATCAGAAGACAAAGACGAATGAATGTTGCATGAAAAGAGGACGAAAATACAAGACAAGAGCACAAAAGCATGAAGTACCCAAGCCTGGCGCCAGGCCAACCGTCGCCAGCTCTATAGCACATTGCTCCTTGCTATAGGCCTCGCCCCGCCTGACTTAAGGCGAGCTCCACCACGCAATAGACTAGGCTTTACCTGTCTTATGGCGCTCTACAGGCCAGGCCTCGCCTAGCTTATAGCCTGGACCCCAGTCCGCGAATAATATTTACTCAATTATGGACTTGGAAACTTCTACCATAGCCTATAAATAGTCCCTAACATGTCTAAGAGGAGGGTTGGACGTTTTTGAGAAGGGATTCGATCTAAGGAGGCAAGAACACGCTAATAGCAAGGCGGAGAATTCTTCTACGAGTTTTTCACTTTCTTCTTTCAATTTTCATTATTGGTTATGAATTCGAGTATTGTAATTTTATATACTATTATGAATAGCTAATTTGTTATATAGTATTTTGATGGAACCTTTTGTAGGATAATTCTTGCTATATTTTTATATAATTGATGTAACGACCCGCACAGTCATTTTGAGCTCTAACGCGTCGTTCTACAGTTTGAGGCCAAGAGCAGCTTCACTTCAGGTATTAAGAATTTGTACGCGTGGTTGGAATTGAATTCCCGGAAATTCAGAGTTGATTTGGAGAAAGAATTCTCATTTCGGAAGCTTTAAGTTGAAAGAATTGACTAAGATTGAATTTTTGAGTGAACGACCTCGGAATCGGGATTCGAAGGTTCCAGCAGGTTCGTATGATGATTTCGGACTTGGTCATATGTCCGGATCGGGTTTTGGAAGTCCCGAGAACGTTTCGGCACCTATTGTGAAAGTTGGCATTTTTGAAAGAGTTTCATAAGTTTGGGTTGAAGTCCATATCAATGTTATCGATGTCCGTTTGGGATTCCTAGTCTGGGAATAGCTCCGTAAGGTGATTTTGGTGTTGGGAGTGCGAACAGAAGTGAATTCGGAGGTCAGTGGGTCATTTTGGAGTCATTTGGCTAAAGTTAGAAATTTGAAAGTTTTTTGAGAAGTTTGACCGAGAGTTGACTTTTTGATATTGGGGTCGGATTCTGATTCCGGAAGTCGGAGTAGGTCCGTAATATCGAATGTGACTTGTGTGCAAAATTTAAAGTTATTCCGGAATGATTTTGGTAAGGTTTGAGACACTTAGTCTCTTTTAAGAAAGCTTAAGTTGGAAAAGTCAATCGGATATTGACTTATGTGTTAGAGGGATCGGATGTGAGTTCTGAGGGTTCGGTTAGCTTCAGGAGGTGATTTATGACTTAGGAGCATGATCAAAAGGAGTTTTGGAGGTTCGTAGTAGATTTAAGCTTGAATTGACAAAGTTGATATTTTTGGCATTTTCCGGTTGATAGGTGAGATTTTGATATAAGGGTAGAAATAGAATTCCGAGAGTTATAGTAGTTCTGTTGTGTCATTTGGGATGTGTGTGAAAAATTTCATGTCATTCGGACGTGGTTTGGTTGGGTTTTTGATCAAAAGAGTAATTTAGAAGATTTTGAAATTCTTAGGCTTGAATCCGATGCGAATTTGGTGTTTTGATGTTGTTTTGAGCGTTCCGAAGGTTGGAAAAAGTTTGAATGATGTTTTGGGATATGTTCGCATGTTTGGTTGAGGTCCCAATGGTCTCGGGTGAGTTTTGGGTGGTTAAACGGACTATTTCATCTTTGGAAAAATTGCAGTTGTACACCAGAAAATTTCTGGTGCGAGGAGTACAGTTTGGAAGCTCATTTCTTGCAATCTATAAGGAATCGGAAAAATTGCAAAACACAAAACTTGTAGATCCTACATTTTAGTTTCCATAAAGTTAAACTATTCATGATTTGGATGTTTTCCAGAAAGTTATGATGGATCGAAAATGGCTGGTGGAGCAATTTCGACAGAATTTTCTAATGCACTTTAGAAGCTCATATCTCGGAATATATAAAGAGTTATATGGTGTAAAACCTATCAAATGAAAGATCTTCGAGTCTAGTTTCTAAATCCTTAAACCGTTTGTCATTTGGATGTCTCCACAAGGGGTTATGGGCGTTTTAGCAGAAGGTGTACGCGGGGAAAAATGTTAAGAGGATTACAACCTGCAAAGCACAAGATACAACTCGATGAAGGTTGGGCAGATTGTTTTAAACACGAGTTTTAGCTCATTTCTTTCATTCCTTTCATTTTGCTTGGATGATTTTGGAGAGCTTAAGGAGGAATTTTCACCAAGCAACACTAGGTAATTAATTTCTTCCTATTTTTTGAGTTAAATATGTGATCTTACATGGATTTAGACATGAAAATCAGTAGAAAAGGGTGGAGTTAGGGCTTGAGATTATGAGACCTTCTAAGGATGATTTGAGGGGTCAAATGAACTCCGATTTTTGATTTACTTATATGTACGGACTCGTGAGATGATGAAGAACATTTTGGTATAAAGTTTGTCTAGTTTCGAGAAGTGGGCCAGAGGCTCGGGTTTTGGTAATTTCGGGATTTGTGCCCGTTATTGATTGTTTTCGCTTGGGCTTTATTCCCTTAGCATATTGTGATGTATTCGTTCTGGTTTTGGATAGATTCGACACGCGTGGAGGCTGATTTGAAGGGCAAAGGCATCGCGGCTAAAGATTTCACCGATTTGAGGTGAGTAATAATTGTAAATGATATCCTGAGGGTTTGAAACCCCGAATTTGCACATCGTAGTGCTATATTGAGGTGACTTGCACGCCGGATAGCGAGCGTGGGATAGGGTACCATTGGGAATTGTGACTTGGTCCGTCCCGATTGATGAATTTACTGCGTATTTGACTAAAATTACTTGTTATTATCATAATTTGGGCTGATTGCCATATTTGGGCTTTGTGCCAGCTATTTGAACCCTTCGGGGATTGTTGTTGATAATTCCTCACTGTTTTGATTATATATACTTGAACTTAGTCATGTATTTTCCACTGTTTTAAAACTCAGCCAAGTTTATTATGCCTTAAACACTTGAAATAATATTTCTAATAATATTTTGGGCTGAGCATCATGTTTTACTGTTGCCCGAGTGGCTTGTGTGATCTTTGACTGGGTAAGGCCGAGGGCCTGTATTGTGAGGATACTTTTGGATCGGGCTGTACGCCGCAACAGTGTTACACTAATATTGATATGAGGCTGAGGGCCTAGATTGATGCCACGAGATGGTTTTTTATTGCGCTTGGGTTGTAAGGGGGCCCTCATGGAGTCTGTATACCCCCAGTGAGCACCGTCGGCGATAAATATGGATCGATCTGCATGCCGCAGCGATATATGGATCGAGCTGCACGCCGCAGCGGTATTGGTACTGTTCTATGTGTTTACTTTATTTCATTTTCTGCCATTATCTGTTGTTTATGCTACTTCATGTGATATCTACCAGATTGCCTGACATTATCTGTTAATTGAGTGTGGTGCCCGAGGGGCAAACTTTTGTGCTTATATGCATTATTTGTTTTTGCAATCATTTGCATAACTGTTGAAAGGGTCATTTTCCAAAGAGGTTTTAAACTGAGCTAAGATATTTCTAGAGATTTCACAGCTTCACTGTTTTTCTCAAAGGGTTTTACACTCCTTCTATATAGCATGATGGTTTGCTTTACGTGATTTCTTACTGCTCAGTTGTTATTTACCATTATTACTCACTGAGTTAGAGCACTCACTTTACTCCCTGCACCTCATGTGCAGCTGCAGGTATTTGTTCATCCGATAGCGGGTTTTGAGCTGGTTGGAGGCTAAGTTATCAGAGTTTAGCGAGGTGACTGCCAGTATTCGCAGTACCGCATTTCTTCCTTTTGCTTATCAGTCTTATTTTGAATGTTTCAATCCTTGTAGTTATAGTTATACTCTAATAGATACTCGTGACTTGTGATACCCCAGTGTTGGGCTATATTATGCACTTTATAAAGAAATCTTTTGTATAGTCTGTGATTATTTAATCATGCTAAAATTGATTATTAATATTAACTATCCTGAAAAGGCAAAATGGTTTGGTTGGTTGGCCTTGTCTTCACGAGAGGCGCCATCACGACCGGATCGGGGTTTAGGGTCGTGACAAGTTGGTATCAGAGCCTAGGTTACAGAGGTCTCACGAGTCATGAGCAGGTTTAGTAGAGTCTCGCAGATCGGTACGGAGATGTTTGTATTTATCCTCGAGAGGCTGCAGAACCTTTAGGAAAACTTCACATTCTTGAATTCTTATCGTGCGTCCCTAATTCAGATTGAAAAGTAACTTTTGAAATTTCTTC
This sequence comes from Nicotiana glauca, assembly GCA_026770625.1. Lineage (NCBI taxonomy): Eukaryota > Viridiplantae > Streptophyta > Magnoliopsida > Solanales > Solanaceae > Nicotiana > Nicotiana glauca. The sequence goes on from MU664535.1 coordinate 128,003, forward strand.
CACGCATTCATATGTGCACATGAGCGATCAGTATAAGATGTGTCTTGATGGCTTGTGATTCCCCGATCGAGGGGCGAGATGTGATCTTTGTGAGTTCATGTTGCGCCAGTCTGGAGGACTTGAGGCCGGATCTTTGCCTATGGCTTGAGCACCGAGGTGCTGATTGTGTAAGCAAGTATTTTGAAATTATATGTTCGGTATTGTCCATCTTAGTGGTAGTAACGACTAGATAACTACATGATGAGTATGTTAGTACTGAGAGATATATCTATATAACTTGGAAATGGCGAGGAAGGGCTGCTGGAGGATAGAATAACTATTAGGTGCTGGAATTCCATCTTGATTCCAGGTATATCCCCAAGTTATGGGTATGTGAATGATCTTTTTCAAGTTTCCCAATTGCGAGAGAAGTAAATTTTATGTTGCGGTATGAGTTCAGGCTCAGGAAGACTAAGTAACTGTATACGGTTTATGACGGTGGAAGGTATGCAGAAATATCAATTGGAGGCAAAACAGATGGGTTATCTCCTGCGGTGTGTTCTGGGGTTGTATGACCCTTATGTGACTGTTAAAAGGTCTCAGGTGCAAGTGGAATGTAAGTGTTGAAGTTTGAATTTTGGGTCGCTTAAGATAGTGGGCTTAACTGTTGCGAGAATGAGTGCGAGATTTGCCGAATATTTAAAGTAATAATGATCTATGTTTACACAAGCTTACAAAGGATTTGAGTTTAATCTCAATATGGTATCGCAGCATCAATAGAGCATATGAGTTATGAATTATTGGGTGTGTTTTGATCTATGGCTTCGAGCCAAGTGGGGGAGTTCGCTATTGATCAAGTTGATTGCACAATTAGGTGCTATTATCACGACCCAAAATCCACTAAGGGTCGTGGTGGCGCCAGACACTGCTGTCAGGCAAGCCAACCAAATCATTTAATCAAAGTCTCGTTTTAATACTTTTGAAATCTAGGATTTTCCTTCCATATTTAGCAATTTAAAAGATAATAGTCTCAAATCAAATTTAAATGATAAGCAATTGATATAAAATACTTCAAGCCATCCCAATACCCGGTGTCACAAGTGCATGAGCATCTACTGACAAGGAAATAAATTACAACGTCCGTTCGAAATACAGTGGACAGAAAGTAAATACAGTATGCTGGAAGGGACTGCTCTAGCTGCGGCCGTCTCGAATAAATCACCTAGTCCCAGAATCATTCGTGCTGCCACGCGCAGTAGACCGCTAGAGTTACATATACCCGTGCAACAAAAATGTACAGAAGTATAGTATGAGTACGTAAACAACGTGTACTCAATGAGTATCCCGCCTAATCTCGAAGAAGTAGAGACGAGATGGTCAACTTCGACACTTACTAGTGGTCTAATAATGATGTCAATATTACATTAAATCGTAAATTTCTACCAACATGATTTTTATCAAATAGAAGGAAACAAGTAAACTATTATTCCTTTTTATGGAAAATTTCCCAACTTCCTTTACCATTATTTTCCAAATATTCTCAAGCCATGAAGAGGCAATAACGACTTTAATAAGTTCAAGAAGCAATACAAGCATGCGCAAATCATGGCGAGGTCGACGGTCCACTCCAACAGAAATGTAAATTGTGCAGTTGCCGAGGGTCGACGACGCGCCTATAGATGCATCTATTTAATTTGCCGAGACGTTCGGCCCGTTCCATAAATAAACACATAGACAGTCAATCAAGAAGTCCACACGGAGCAAATATCCAATGAAAGCAAGTCCTCTTTTTTAACCATTTAAAAAAATGAGGTTTTATCTATTTAGAAATTCATTTACTGATTTGATGTGATTTAAGAAATTAAAACTATCAATAGGTTCATAAATAATCCAAATATAGCATGCTTTTGGGTCCTAACTGCCCGAACAATAGTATAGTAGTAGCTACGCACGGACTCTCATCACCTAGTGCGTACGTAGCCCCCACAAATAGGAGCACATAATCAATTATTTCACCTATGGGGACAATTCCCTCTTACAAGATTAGAAAGGAGACTCACCTCGATCCGAAGATCCATAGCCGGCATTCCACGCCCTTCCGAAGACTTTAATTGATGCACAACGCTCCAAAACTAGCCAATAATTATGTAAATCCATTAATATATGCTAAGGTATTCATTATAATCCAATATGTAGCAATTCCTAACCCCGATCGAAAATTTGACAAAAATGCGCTCGGGCCCACATGCCCGGAATCCAAAAATTTTCGAAGACCATGGTTACTCATGAACTGACGAACTCAATTATATGATTTTCTCTTAATTTCATCCCCAAAATCGTGGCTAAATTCCAAGATTACTAATTTTCTAGGTTTTCCACCAAAACCTCAAATTCATATTAATTTAAATGCTCAAATCCATACATAGTTGATGTATTTAACTCAAAATAGGTAGGGATAACTTACCTTATCATTGATGATGAAAATCCTCTCTTGAAGCTCCCCAAAAATCGCCCAAGCCATGAAAATATGAGAGAATATGGCCAAATCCCGATTTTAAAACAACCCCTCTGCCTCCAGCTACTTTCGCTTCTGCGGAAGAAATTCCGCTTCCGCGGTACCGCTTTTGCGGACCATCAGCCGCTTCTGCAGTCCTCTCCACCTGCCCCTCTTTCGCTTCTGCGACTATCCTTCCGCATATGCGGTCCCGCTTCTGCGGAATCTTGACCGCATCTGCGGTCCTCGAGCCTGGACCAAAAATCTTCTTCTGCGGCTCCTTTTTCTACTTCTGTGGGGGTGCTTCTGCGGTCAACCCACTGCAGAAGCGAAAATACCAGCAACCAGACCTTTCAGTTGTCAAAAAATTCTAAATCTCGATAGGTTAGCCACCCGGAATCCACCCGAGGCCCCCGGGACCCCAACCAATCATACTAACCAGTCCCAAAACACATTACAGACTTGCTCGAGGCGTCAAATCATATCAAACAACACGAAAATCATGAATTACACTCCAATTCAAGCTTTATGAACTTTAGAACTTCAAACTTCGATTTTCGATTTTTAAACCTATCAAATCACGTCTGATTGACCTCAAATTTTGGCACAAGTCATATTCAACATTACGGACCTACTCCAACTTTCGGAATCGGATTTCGACCCCGATATCAAAAAGTCCACCTCCGGTCAAACTTCTCAAAACCTTCAATTTTCTATCTTTAGCCTAATGACTTCAAAATGACCTACGGGCCTCCGAATTAACTTTCGATCGTGCCCCCAACTCTAGAATTACCATACGGAGCTATTCGCAGTCTCGAATCTCAAACGGACATCGATAACACTGAAATGCACTTCAAGACAAACTTATGAAATTTCTTCTAAAATGCTAACTTTCACAATAGGCGCCAGAACACTCCCGGGTTATCCAAAACTCGAACCGGGCATACGCCCAAGTCCGAAATCATCATACGGACCTACTGGAACCTTCAGATCCTGATTCTAAGGTCGTTTACTCAAAAATCCCATCCTAGTTAATTCTTTCAACTTTAAGCCTCCGAAATGAGAATTCTTTTTCCAAATCAACTCCGAACTTCCCGAAACTCAATTCCGACCACGCGTACAAGTCGTAATACCTGAAAGGAAGCTGCTCATGGCCTCAGGCTGCTGAACGATGCGCTAGGGCTTAAAACGACCGGTCGGGTCGTTACGTTCTCTCTTACTTAAACATATGTTCGTCCTCGAACGTGCTGAGAACTACACTGGGGTGGTATGAAATCGCTGTTTAACTTCTCATGCACCTTCCCATGCTACCACAACTCAGTTGAGCACATTAGCTCGATCAATTCTGAAGATATTCCCTTTCATTCAAACAAATAGGCCTTAGAGCCCAATTCCAACATCCAGAATTTTCTGCCTGACCTGTTTCCAACATACGTTCACCATATCAATTACTACACGCTGTACCCAAACATGAGTGCATACCTTAGCTGAATTCACACCTTGTATCACTTTATTCACCAGACCACAATAACATTTTCTGATCAACTTAGTCGAAATCCTACTAATCTGATGCTCCCATTGCACCCCATGACATACACAGGTCTTACTCTAACCTTTACAATATCTCCATGACGGAAGAGATGTGCATAAATTCATAATCAACTGCCGCGTCAACCAAGCATTGGGTCTATATCCCGGACAAGAACCATTACTTCATTCTGAGCCGTATAATGATTATAGCTCCTTAATATGCTTCATATGGTCGGATTTCACTGATCCTAGATCAGGGGATATCGTCTCATCCGATACAACTGCTCAAGTAATAAGCCACCCTAGACATTATCAAAAGTCTCATATGATGCTACCATGTTCCAATAGGCCACCAATTCGAACGCGATACAAAAGGAAACGAACTCTGGAAGGAATTACCTAACTCCCGCACTAATACGGACTTTCCTTAGAAAATAGGAAGCGAGACATACAAAAAAAGCATATAGAAAACTATACTCAACATCACACTGCTGCGGCGCACCACCCGATCCAAATAGCATACCCATGGTGGCGTGCCACCCGATCCACACATAAATCTCACATAAGGAGATTGCACATCGAGCTAAATTTGCTCATTACAAAAAAATACCGAATATCGGTCATAAGCATGCTAAGTGCATAATAACATCCCTGAGTGAACATATAGCGCTATAAGCTACAAAACTTAAGCACAACTGAGGTGCGATATACAATCTGAATCTCAAGAGCCAATTTGCTCATATAACATCATTTCTACGCAGATCCTCAACACCTAAGCAATTTCTGAAGCCGTCTCACAACTCACTCGATGCAATGCATCACTACATGAAATATCTAGAAACAAAATAAAACCCTGACTACTCCTCCATAAGGAGCGCATTACTGAAATGAACGCGTTTGGCCTGATATAGAGCCCATATTCACATTTGAGTCAATCCCCCGACCTCAAGCTGATTTTGGTCGCACCGACTAGGCTAATAACCTTTCCAAGGCTCATAATAACTCTCCTTTCTGCTCATAACACATAAGAACAACCCTTATAGCTGGAGCGAACCTCCACAGTCTATAACCCAATAACCAGAGTGCCCTCCAGGCATAAATTCTCGAATAAATGTTATTACCACCATCCTCATACTTGGTTTAGATCTTTAATCAATCAAGTGACCACATGTCACACTTATACAATCTTCCTGTAGGACACACTCCCACAACCTTTCAAAACATATAACAGGTCCGTACATCCCAACCACCGGCCGCACCAATGCTGAAAAGCGATCAAGAATTCCTTAACCAGGATGCAAAGCCTTTTTTACAAAACATCGGTCTCAAGTGACGTTGAACACAATGCCAAAACATCTAAACCCCCTTCCTGCTCATCCGAGCTCGTGACACCCTTTTCAACACCGAACTGCAACCTTGATCCTCACTTCAAATTTCATATCACTTACTGCACCCAGTATGCCAATATACGATAGAACACGACTCTTCATCATAACTCCAGAACCACTAATAGGTTAACACTTCATCAAATAAAAGCTTTTCACTGAACTCACTTCAGGAGGAACATAGCAACACACAGGCGAATTCTCATAACCGTAGAACATGCAAACATCTAGGTAGTGGTCTAAGGCACCATAGTCTTTCCGGAATCTGCTTCCACATAACAAGCCATAACAGAAGAATGCTCTTGAATAATATCAATCACGGCGGCTGACAAGCCTCATACGCCCCGTCATAATTCACTTGAATAACTTGATCACACAGAAGGAACTGATCTCCACCACCAATAAGCCAACTCGATCATGGCTAGCCAATCTATCTTCGTCCAATTTATCCTTGATTGCCATCGAAACAACAATAACTCCATCCAACACTTACCATACTCTATCCACACTCACCCTGAGTAACCTTGAACCACGAGAACATGTTGTCTCAAATCCCACGAACGGTTTTCACACCTCTCGATTGCTACATTGCAAGCCAAAATGTCACAGAACATTCTGTGCCTCTTCTCATAGGATGTTAACAATCTTGATTCTTACCCGTAACCATACGCCCAAAATCAATAGGCATCACGCCTCATCTTGTGAATTTACCATGACCGCTGATGACAGCCACCCGCTCTGACTTGGCCCCGAATATAATCAACTCCATAAGTATTCCATCACATGAATACCCCATTGGCGAAGAACCTGCCGAATCACTTCCCTTGGGACCCACAACTATACAAAATAAATTCCTGAATCTTCCTCCAAGTCTGAACATGGGCCAATAAGGCCAACGATAGCCCACTTTAATACTTCCTTTGCTTAAATTACCACTTGTGGTCATTTCCCGTAGCTGAAATAGCCCATCGATTTGCTAATAGCCAAAAATCTCGCAAGTAGTTAACTATGCAACCCAATCATAAGCGTGGGACTCTCCCACTTAGCATGAAGCCATTATTTCATAAACCTGGAACTCACTTGTCCTCTTTATCTCTTATTGACATAACCTTGCGCAATCAACCACCAAAGTTCTCGAAATCTTTCTAGGAAACCCCCTTCTTATATTCTGACTCATCAAACACATTTGTACAACCGATCTCTTTGCTATAAAATCGATAGAATCCTTCGCAGGAGCCTCGCCAACCACACGACCGTTAATCTGCTCACTTGGGCAACCCACCTATAAAAGCTCTCCCCGGCATCTTCCAACGCTGCTGCACGGGGTACAATCATTACGACATCAATAACACATCCTGAGCCTGAGCTCACTCTCCAGCTGCATAGGTCCATTTACCCCTCGTGGACATCATTTAAATATGCGGCAACAACCTTCCAATTCGAATTATGCTGCGTCCTTCTTTCTTTTAGGAAACTCCTTTTCGTTATATCAAATCTCTTGCCACATAATAGCCCATACTTCAAATTAGATCCGTAGACCCCAATAACAAAGCACTAATATTCTCAAATCACTCCAAACCCTCCTTAAGGTGTGTGGTCATCCCACTGCAAAGCCCATATGCAACGTTGCCACTCTCCCATTTTGGCGGAACTCATCCCCTTAATCGACTACTCGACCTTCACTTCATATACCTGGCCTTTTTATAATTTTGAGCACCGCCTGACGCTTCCCACATGTCCTTCCTCATCCTTTGATATTCAGTGGCTGTCTTAAATAAAATCTAACTTCATGGCACTTGAACCCACAATTGCTACTAACTTTAAACCTTTCCGAAGGTCATCTTTATCAAACCGTCAACATTAGAAATGCTGATTCAATCCTGAACTACTGCACCTTGCGATACCCGACAGTTGCACCTCCAATACTATTTTGCAATATCTTGCCCCAAAGGCAAATTGTAGCAGATCATATCACCGACAAACTTAGTACGTTCAATTAGGGCAATGACACCCCAGCACAGAAGAAAGCTCCACCACGGTTGCAAATACCAAGTCTTATTACTTCCACCAGCCCACACCTGACCATCCTTAGTCCGACTGTCTTTCCTCTACCGGAAATAAAATACTGAATCTCTTGATTATGCACTGAGTAAACCTCCTTTCAAGTCATTCACTGCCCCGATACATAGGCAAACTTCATACCATCATAACAATACTGCAGAACAATTGTTCATAAGCATCGTGGCAACTTGTGCCTAGCCCTAGAGCCCTCAGAAGTATCATTACTGGGTTGAAACAATAAAATATTCTTCCATAAAGCGACGATAATAATCCGATCAGATATATCAGGAGAAACATCATGTATCACATCTGTAGTGCCATTACAATTCTTCAATTCTCGATTTATAACAAGCGCTTCGCGTCGTATAAGATTGAGTAGAAAGGAAACAAAGTCATAAGCCTCACAGGAATCAAATCGCAAGATAAGGAATCAAGAAGGGAAGTACTCCTAACAGTCCTACAGCCTCCCGAAGATAAGTACAGACGTCTCCGTACAGATCCGTGAGACTCTACTAGACTTGCTCATGACTCGTGAGACCCTAGGAACCTAGTGTTCTGATACCATGTTGTTACGATCCAAAATCCACTAAGGGTCGTGGTGGCGTCGGACACTGCTGCTAGGCAAGCCAACCAAATCATTTAATCAAAGTCTCGTTTTAATACTTTTAAAATCTTGGATTTTCCTTCTATATTTAGTAATTTAAAACATAATAGTCTCAAATCAAATTTAAATGATAGGCAATTAATATAAAATACTTCAAACCATCCCAGAACCCGGTGTCACAAGTGCATGAGCATCTACTGACAAGGAAATAAATTACAACGTCCGTCCAAAATACAGTGGACAGTAAGTAAATACAGTATGCTGGAAGGGACTGCTCTAACTGCGGCCATCTCGAATAATCTAGCTCACCTAGTACCAGAATCATCCGTGCTGCCACGCCCAATAGACCGTTAGAGTTACATATACCTGTGCAACAAAAATGCACAAAAGTATAGTATGAGTACGTAAACAACGTGTACTCAATGAGTATCCCGCCAAATCTCAAAGAAGTAGAGACGAGATGGTCAACTTCGACACTTACTAGTGGTCTAATAATGATGTCAATATTACATTAAATCGTGAATTTCTACCAACATGATTTTTATCAAATAGAAGGAAACAAGTAAACTATTATTCCTTTTTATGGGAAATTTCCCAACTTCCTTTTACATTATTTTCCAAATATTCTCAAGCCATTAAGAGGCAATAACGACTTTAATAAGTTCAAGCTGCAATACAAGCATGTGCAAATCATGCCGAGGTCGACGGCCCGCTCCAACAGAAATGTAAACTGTGCACTTGCCAATGGTCGACGGCGCGCCTATAGATACATCTATTTAATCTGTCGAGGCGTTCGGCCCATTCCATAAATAAACACATAGACAGTCAATCAAGAAGTACACACGGAGCAAATATCCAATGAAAGCAAGTCCTCTTTTTTAACCATTTAAGAAAAATGAGGTTTTATTTGTTTAGAAATTCATTTACTAATTTGATGTGATTTAAGCAATACAAGCTATCAATAGGTTCATAAATAATCCAAATATAGCATGCTTTTGGGTTCTACCCGAATAATAACATAATAGTAGCTACGCACGGACTCTCGTCACCTCGTGCGTACGTAGCCCCACAAATAGGAGCACATAATCAATTATTTCAACTATGGGGACAACTCCCTCTTACAAGGTTAGAAACCTCGCTCCAAAGATCCATAACTGGCATTCCACGCCCTTCCGAAGACTTTAATTGATGCACAAAGCTCCAAAACTAGCCAATAATTATGTAAATCCATTAATATATGCTAAGGTACTCATTATAATCCAATTTATAGCAATTCCTAACCCCGATCGAAAAGTTGACAAAAATGCCCTCAAGCCCACGTGCCCGGAATCCAAAAATTTTCGAAGACAAAGGTTACCCATGAACTCACGAACTCAATTATATGATTTTCTCTTAATTTCAGCCCCAAAATTGTGGCTAAATTCCAAGATTACTAATTTTCCACCAAAACCTCAAATTCATACTAATTTAAATGCTCAAATATATACAGAGTTGATGTATTTAACTCAAAATAGGTGGGCATAACTTACCTTATCATTGATGATGAAAATCCTCTTTTGAAGTTCCACAAAATCGCCTAAGACATGAAAATATGAGAGAAAATGGCCAAATTCCGATTTTCAAACAACCCCTCTGCCTCCAGCTACTTCCGCTTCTGCGAAAGAAATTCCGCGTCCAAGGTCCCGCTTTTGTGGACCATCAGCCGCTTCTGCAGTCTTCTCAAGCTGCCCCTCTTCTGCTTCTGTGACTATCCTTCCGCAGATGCAGTCCCGCTTCTGTGAAATGTTGACCGCATCTGCGGTCCTCGAGCTGGACAAAAAATCCGCTTTTGTGGCTCCTTTTTTTGCTTCTACGGGGCCGCTTCTACGGTCAACACACCGTAGAAGCAAAAATACTAGCAACCAGACCCTTCAACTGTCAAAAAATTCCAAATTTCGATACGTTAGCCACCTAAATTTCACCCGAGGCCCCCGGGACCCCAACCAATCATACTATCCAGTCCCAAAACACATTACGGACTTGTTCGAGGCCTCAAATCACATGAAACAACACGAAAATCATGAATTACACCCCAATTCAAGCTTTATGAACTTTAGAACTTCAAACTTCGATTTTCGATGTTTAAACCTATCAAATCAAGTCCGATTGGCCTTAAATTTTTCGCACAAGTCATATTCGACATTATGGAACTACTCCAACTTTTAAAATCAGATTCCGACCCCGATATCAGAAAGTCCACCTCCGATCAAACTTCTTAAGGCCTTCAATTTTCTATCTTTAGCCCAATGACTTCAAAATGACCTACTGGCATTCGAATTCACTTCTGATCATGCCCCCAACTCCAAAATCACCATACGGAGCTATTCGCAGTCTTGGAATCTCAAACGGACATTGATAACACTAAAATGCCCTTCAAGCCAAACTTATGAAATTTCTTCTAAAATGCTAACTTCCACAATAGGCGCCAGAACACTCCCGGGTTATCCAAAACCCGAACCGGGCATACGCCTAAGTCTGAAATCATCATACAAACCTGCTGGAACCTTCAGATCCTGATTCCGAGGTCATTATTTCAAAAGTCCCATCCTAGTTAATTCTTTCAATTTTAAGCCTCTGAAATGAGAATTCTCTTTTCAAATCAACTCCGAACTTCCCGAAACTCAATTCTGACCACGCGTACAAGTCTTAATACCTAAAAGGAAGTTGCTCATGGCCTCAAACTACTGAACGATGTGCTAGGGCTAAAAACAACCGGTCAGGTCGTTACAGCTATGTTGGCTCCAGTTTGAGGCGTGTTGGTGAGTCAGTGATGGCTCATGAAAATTGAAGTCAAGGATGGCTCGAGTGAAGGAAAATTTTGGCAAGGTTATATGGTGCTTCGTAGGTGTGTGAGAATCATAGGATATCTTAAGTTGTTGTTAGTAAAGAATGCTCGGTGTATAGAGAAGGAAGATGCTTGCTTGTATTAGTATGAGGTCGTATCCTGCGGTGTTAGAGTGCTAATGAGGCACAGGTGGTTCTATTAGTTTGATCAGGCTAATTACAGTGTAAATAGAGTAAATGACTCTCAAGAATAGTTCTAATGTGTTCAATATTCTACATGTAATAATCAGGTGTTTTAAAGTTGTATACGTGGCTAGAAACTGAGTTTTCACTGGGAGAGGTCAAGACTTGTGGTATTTCTATGTTAGTTATGGGATTCTATATATTAGTATCAGGAAAGTAAAGGTAACAGATTTAGATTTGCAGGAAGTTCTTCGGGGTAAAGTAACCTGGAATGTGGTGTTTCTGGGAATGTGTAAGAAAATATTCAGTGTGGCTTTATTCTTGGGTTCCGTGTGGTAAGTCTGGGTCAAAGAATTGTAATGTTATAGTAAGAATGAGTATTGAGTTGAAGGTAAATCGGAAGGAAATTCGGATAGCTGGGATAGCTTAGTAGTAGGCCTAGTTGGCATGGTAAGGATATGTTTAGCTCTTGGATGTTTACGAGATAATGAGTTTCTACATGCGTTTCGTGGCAATTCTCTTGGGTGTTAGTGACCTACATAGTTCGGTCGAGTTAGAAGGATTCAGTCCTGACGATTTAGATTTGTGCAAATGGGGTTTAGAGAGTTCTTGATGGTCTCTGCCACGGTTAGAGATGCGTGTTTTCTACGAGCGTGAGCAGCATGGGATGTGTAGTGATTTTCTTCTAGATGGGATCAATGGAAAGTTCTTGGTTAGTTGAGTACATAGTTGCTTGTGGCTCGGAAGGGATATGAAGTTCTTATGTGTTTGTCCCGGCTAGGATGGTTGTCCTTGTGCGTTATAAGAGGAAGTGTGTTATTATGGACCCAAGTAAATCTATTAGCCTAGTTCAGTGTGAGCGAAATTGGCTTGAAGTGTGTGAAAGGATTTAAACAGACTTATGGGCCACATGTGAGTCATATGTGTTCATTTCAGTATAGCGCTCCTCAAGGAGGGGTGTTGGAATATCAGATGTTGTTCCGTCATCGCCAAATTCATGTTTATTATGATTGTGCCATGTGAGTTATGAAACGGCTCGATAGATCCCTATGTGTTGAGTCTCTATGTAGTGATGATGTTATGTGACAAGGAGAGCTTTTGAGATTCAGAGTATATATATCGCACCTCAGTTGTGCTCGAGTTTTGTAGCGTATGGCTCTATCGGTCTCCCCAGGATGGTATTATGCACTTAGCGTGCTTGTGACTGATATTCGGTAAATTGTAATGGTGAGAAATTCAGCTCCGTGTATATCTCCTTATGTGAATTTTATGATGGGATCGGGTGGCAGGCCACCACGGGTGTTATTTGTATTGGGTTGCACGCCGCAACAGGGTGATGTTGAGTAAGGCTCCTATATATATATTTTCTTGTGTTTTACTTCCTATTTCCTAAGGAAATACATGTCAGTTGCGTAAGTTGAGTAGTCCCTTCTTGAGTAATTTCCTTATACATCATGTTTGATTTGAGGCCTATTGGCGTGTTGTGGCATCATATGAGACTGTTGGTCATGCCTGGGGTGACTTATTGCCTAAGCAGTTCATACTGGCGAGACAAAATTTGGTTAGCTCTGTAGTTGGTTAGAAATTTCAACACATCTCCTCCATTGTGGTGGTATCGCTAGTATTATAACAGGATATATGTGTGTGTGTGTGTATATATATATATATATATATATATCATAAGGTGCATTGGGAGCATCAGATTCATGGAGTTTTGGCTATTAAGGCTCAGGGAGTGTAATTTTGGTTAGATGATGAATTATGCTGTGCACAGTGCTAATTCAGCAAATGTATGCTGTCATGTTTTGGCACATCGTGTGGTAGTTGGTAAGGTGTTTATATATTGGAAACAGACCTGGCAAAGGATTTCGGATGTTGAAAACCTGGTCTAAGGCCCATCTTCCTAAATAAAACAGGATATCTTCAGAATTGTTTGAGCAGGTGTACTCAACTGGGTTGTGGTAGCACGAGCAGGTGTACGAGTTATTAAATAGTGATTTCAGATAACTTTAGAGCAGCTTTTAGCACGTTCGAGGACGAACGTATGTTTAAGTGGGAGAGAATGTAACGACCAAAACGGTCGTTTTGAGCTCTAGCGCGTCGTTCAACAGTTCGACGAGCGAGGAGGCCGATTTGAGAGGCAAGGGCATAGCGAGCTAGGATCTTGGCCGGCTTGAGGTGAGTAGTGATAGTAAATGATATCCTAAGGGTTTGAAACCCCCGATTTGCACAATGTAGTGCTATGTTGAGGTGAAACACGCGCTTAATGGCGAGCACGAAGTTATTTACTACTGGGGATTGTGACTTGGTCCGTCCCGTTTAATATTTTATCGCGTATTTGACCGAGATGTGTTATTACCATCATGATTTGGGCTTATTGCCATATTTTGGTCTTATTGCCATATTTTGGGCTTATTGCCATATTTTGGGCTTAATGCCGACTACTTGAATCCTTCGTGGATTTTTATCACTCTTTCCTCACTATTTGATAAACTACTTGAACTCAGTCCTGTTAATTATACTGTTTTACAAACTCAGCCGCTTTATTTGAATTTGAGACTTAAAAGATATTTCCACTGTTGTTTGGGCTGAGCACTACTATTTTATTAATGCCCGAGGGGCTTATGATGTTTTCTGGACTAAGTGAGGCCGAGGGCCTTAGATACATTTATATGCCACGAGGTGGCTGGAGTGATGTGAGGAGGCTTTCAGGCCTTGAGAGTGATGTGAGGAGGCTTTCAGGCCTTGTGAGTGATATGAGGAGGCTTTCAGGCCTTATGAGTGATGTGAGAAGGCTTTCAGGCGGACATGTGTTATTACCATCATGATTTGGGCTTATTGCCATATTTTGGGCTTAATGCCGACTACTCGAATCCTTCGTGGATTTTTATCACTCTTTCCTCACTATTTCATATACTACTTGAACTCAGCCCTGTTAATTATACTGTTTTACAAACTCAGCCGCTTTATTTGAATTTGAGACTTAAAAGATATTTCCACTGTTGTTTGGGCTGAGAACTACTATTTTATTGATGCCCGAGGGGCTTATGTTATTTTCTGGACTGAGTGAGGCCTAGGGCCTTAGATACATTTATATGCCACGAGGTGGCTGGAGTGATGTAAGGAGGCTTTCAAGCCTTGTGAGTGACGTGAGGAGGCTTTCAGGCCTAGTGAGTGATATGAGGAGGCTTTCAGGCCTTATGAGTGATGTGAGAAGGCTTTCAGGCCTTATGTTGATATATCGCTTGGGCCGTAAGGGGCCCCTCCGGAGTCTGCACACCCATAGTGAGCGCAGGTACCCATGTTATATGAGACTGAGCCCGAGGGGCTGATATTCTTCTGAGCGATTGATACTAGGCCCGAGGGGCAGATTTCTACTCACTATTTACTTGTTGTTTTACCTGATTTACTGTTTTGTTTAAAAGGAGATTTCATTGACTCTTTACTGTTTTTACTGTTTAAGTGATTTACTGCCTGATATAGAGCTACTTTGTGCATTTATGTGTTTTCATGCCTTCGGTTATTATTTGTTATTATTACTCACTGGGTCAGAGTACTCACATTACTCCCTGTACCATGTGTGTAGATACAAGCATAGCAGAGTTTGCACCTGGGCACTGACTCTTTCCAGACCAGGCAGGGAGTTGGAGTGACGAGGTAGTTTTGACGTCCGCAGCCCCTTGTCTCCCCTATTTTATGTCATTTGAGTTTCCTTTAGACTATTGTATCAGATCTTATATTTTACAAATTCTTTAGTAGCTCATGACTTGTGACACCTCGGTTTGGGGCTGTGTCGGGATGATATCCTCTGCTATTATCACTGTTTCCGCATTTATAACTATTTTACACGTGTTTTGGTTTTGTTAATGTTAATTAATTATTAAAAGAGGTGTTTTCGTTGTTCTGGCTGGCCTTGTCTTCACGAGAGGCGCTATCACGGCTGGGTTTGGGAATTGGGCCCTGACACGCCATCACGACCGGATCGGGTTTTGGGGTCGTGACAAGTTGGTATTAGAGCGTAGGTTACATAGGTCTCACGAGTCATGAGCAAGTTTAGTAGAGTCTCATGGATCGGTATGGAGACGTCTGTATTATTAATATTAACTATCCTCAAAAGGTGAAATGGGTTGGTTGGCTGGCCTTGTCTTCACGAGAGGCACCATCACGACCGGATCGGGGTTTTGGGTCATGACAATTGAGCCACTGGATTTTTTTACTTGTTCAACTACGTGTTTATTGCTGTTGATTGAATGACCGTCAATTGACTTTGCCTATTTAGTGTGTATTTCTTGAAAAAGGGTATGCATTTAAGCATTCGTTAAATAACATCACTCCTAACATATATGAGAAACAATACGGAGGGTTTAAAGGCGGGATTAGAAATAACGAATCGTTGGTACGATCGTAGTGACCGATGAACTAGTGTCAGCTAGCGCAGTTCGAAAGAATACGTCTAGTAAATTATGGTAGTTGCTCGAAAGAGAACTATGACACCCAAAGTACTCATGACCGGTAGAGAATACTTAGGCCCTATTATAGGAGACGAAGTGCGAAAGATTCCGACAATTGAGAAAATCATAACTCTAGACCTCCTTAATCTTGTCTCCAACCCTTTAGCTGTTAATTTACTACTTAAATTTTTTAATTAATTAGTTTAGACATAAGAATCTTAATATTTATAACTTAGAAATTGTTCGAGCTTGTATTCGTGGTGTTAATAAACAATTTTAGCTAAACCTTAGTTCTTTGTAAGACTCGACTCCGGACTCTTAGACCGGATTATATTTGCAACGATCACTTTTAATATTTAGGACTAGAGTTGGGCATGATCAAAATTTTTGCATCATTACCGTGATACTAACGGTGTAGTTATAGGTGTACATATTGCTGGGTTTCAAGTTTGAACTTTTTTTACTTTTATTTTATTCTATTTGTTGATTTGAGAAACATGACATCTTGGAATTATGGGAGTTTAGGTGTTGTAATTCTATTTTTGATCCTCATACATATTATGAAGGAAATCACCCCGTGGAAAAATTTTCAAAATATTTCCGATAGAGAGGTACATGCACCAACTCAATCTTATTTATGAAATGTGTGTGATGTATGTGGTGGATAAAATAGTCACCTTCATGATTGTGCTTATATGTCTTATCCTCTCCCAATCACTTACTATGATGGTAATAGGAACAAAGAACCAGGGATGATTGCCGGAAAGACATAAATGATATGCTAAGGCGCCTTATGGAAAAAAATAATGACACACATACCAACGCAAGAGGCAACTATTCACAACTTGAAGGCTCAAGTGAGTCAAGTGGTAGAAGCTTTGAATGTTCAACAAGTCAATATGGTGGATAGTAGCTAAAAACAATGTGAATTAGAGTCAACAGTTGACACTATGATGGGGGAGGTTAGAGTAGAATACCAACAACCTAGCCAACTAGAATTTGAGGATGCCGATGTTGAAGATGTGATAGTAGAGTCAGCCAAGGACAGTAAGGATACAAATATTGTTGATTCTAGCGTCATTGGTGTTGAGGATGTTGAAATTCCTAAAGTTTATATATTTGAGCACATTGGTCCTCACTCCAAGAATTTTTCCACATTGTATTTGGATGGTGATATGAAAATAGAGTTATTCGAGCCAATTGAGGAGTCAAGGAATGAGGAGCAAGGTCCCTACATTCTTGGAATTTTTAGTGCCAGAAAGAAAGGATTACATACCACATCCAAAGGCAAAGAAGTGTAGAATAGTACAGTGGTTGCTTGGGCCAATTAGATTTGTTTCACCACCTCTGGAGCATAACTAAAAACTTGAAGCAAAATTTGGGGTTCAATTTATAATTTTGAGGTGGAGGCAGAAAGTGGTTCCCGTCGTTGCAACGTTAAATCAAGGGCTCGTTGGGAGACAACCCAACTTTATTGTTTTCTTTTATTTTTAATTTTTTTATAAAAAAAATTGTGTTATTTTTGTAATGTATTTTTTGGTTTTGTAGGAGCATAAAAAGCAAAATCATTGGAAGGATGCAACAGCAAGCCAGATGGTTAAAACTAAGTGTCGGGGGCCCGCACAAAGAAAAATACCCTGGGAGAAGTCTGCATACTCCATGAGTTGCTAGTGCTTCGACCTTTGGCCTAAAAGAGAGTTTCTTTTACCCTCTTAATGGTGTGCTCTTAGGATAATGAACAATTTTAACTGTGGGGTGAGGAGGTTGTCTAAGTCACTTTCTATGATATTTTAGTTGCGTTAGTCTAATTGAAGATTCTTTTTCGAAAAATAGATAAAGATTGGACTTTTCTCGATGTTGGATCTCCTAGGACATTTTCTTGAGTGATTAAAGTCTAACTAAAAACACAATAAAAAGAATAGAAAAAATCCAAAAAACTTGTCTTTTAGTGTTTCTTTAGGTAGTAATAATCCTTTGTGATTTTTCTTTGTGCCTCGAGTCTTTTCCATGGGATATAGTCTGAATCGAGTCGTAGTTTTTTATTTTATTTTTAGAGTAGATTAGGATGTAAAAATAAAATGAGGGAGAAGTTGAGATTCCTAGACGCCTTTTGACTTGTTTGGTAGTAGCATACTTAGGCTTTGGCATGTGTAGTATCTTCCCTATATTTTGAAATTGTCATGATGCCATGATGAATTTGATAGCATGTTTTATTGACACCTATATCTCATTTTCTTGGCTTATGTTCACTTTGTTCTTAATGCTTAATATCTTGTGGCTCTGTAAAAACTTGCATTAGTTTGAGAGTCGGAATGAGATCATCATTAGTGAGTCATGTGCCATGTGTGGTGAGAATTTGTGTATCCCGTGTCATTCCATTAGAGTCTAGAACTTGCCCGACATGTGAGTTGAAGTAAAATTCTAGGCTTTGCTCAGTTTGAAAAATAATTTTAGGTTTTCTTTGATCTTTTTGAGCAAAATACTTACTATAAACAAAAATTATCCATAGTCAACCCTTTTGAGCCTATAGACTTTTATTTGGCAATCACATTACAAGCATATACCCCTTTGTTCTTAATTGTCATTTTTTTATCCTTGTACCTCTTAAAGCACTTTATTGTAAAATGAGCGCCAGAAAAAGTAAGGCGGAAACTTGGGTGGCTTTTGAGTGGAACCACTGAAAGGGAAAAGGTGCACGTGTTTTGTAACAGAATAAACTACTAGTGGGAATTGTAAAGAAGAGAAAAGTTGCAAAATAATAATAATAATACATAGTTGAAAAAAAGAAGAAAAAATATGTAGATGAATAAATTAATATATTGTCCTTGCTAATAGGTGTGAAGTAAAGTAGTGCTAAAAAAGGGAACGCTTTTGGAATGATATTGTTTGTGAAATTGAAGAAATATGCGCTTAAAGTTAATTTTGTGATATGTTAAAGTGTTTAGGAGGGTTAGTTACTGTTCCTAAATTTATCCTACACGTCCTTTATCCCACATTACAACCAAAAAAAAGTCTTAATTAATTTTAGATCGAGCAAGCGTATATTAGTGGATGTTTATATAAATGTCAAGTCTATGGTATCCTCTGTATGCATGTGATTTCTTTGTGAGAGTGAGAGATTATTTTGAAATATCTTAGTCCTTAAATATATTTGATCATGAGATTCGAATGTGTGGATTCTACTTACTCTTCTTGATATTGTTGTGAGGGCACATGGTTTCACGATGGATAGGTTACGTTATTAGATTTCTATTCGATGTTGAGTATTCAATCTATAAATGCATTGTGATATTGAGTCGGTTTGTGAGGCAAGGATTATTATGAGTATGCTGTCTTGGTGTTGAATAAATTTTCGAAGTATGGCATAAAGTAAAGAAAAGTGTGTGTTGAAGTCATATGCTAAAGTTATCAACCATAGTCATAGGTATGGTGTACTTCGGATGTGTTAAAAGAAAATAAAGTGCTCAAAGTTAATATGAATTAGTGGTTGACTCGAGAATGAGAAATGTTTAAATGTGGAGTAGTGATGTTTGGCCGTAATGCTATATTTTTAGTACATTACTCGCTTTACATATTGTTAGTTTAGTGGTTACTGTTCCGTATTTGAGCTAAATTATGTTTTTTTATATGTAGGAGCATCAGAAGACAAAGACGAGTGAAGTTTACATGAAAAGAGAACAAAAATACAAGAAAAGAGTACAAAAATACGAAGTACCCAAGCCTGGCGCCAGGCTAGGCGTCGCCAGCTCTATAGCATGTTGCTCCTTGCTATAGACCTCGCCCTTGCCTGGCTTAAGGCGTGCTCCACCAAGCTTTAGACTATGCGTCGCCTGGCTTATTGCGCTCTATAGACCAGGCCTCGCCTGGCTTATAGCATGGTCCCCCAGTCTGCGAATAAAATAATTCTTACTCGATTTTGGACTTGGAGACTTCTACATTAACCTATAAATAGTCCCTAAACATGTCTAAGAGGTGTTTGGAGGTTTTTGAGAGGAGATTCGACCTAAGGAGGCCAAGACACACTAGGAACAAACCGAAAAATTCTTATACAAGTTTTTCACTTTTTTCATCCAATTTCCATTATTGGTTATGAATTTTCTTATTGTAGTTTTTCATTCTATTATGAATAGCTAATTTATTTTCTAAGGTTTTGATGGAACCTTTTGTTGGATAAATTCTTACTATATTTTTATATAATTAAGCCCTTGAATATCTTTACTTGTTCAACTATGTGTTTATTGTTGTTAATTGAATGGCCGTTAATTGACCTGGTCTATTTAGTGTGTATTTCTTGAAAAAGGGTATGCATTTTGGTAGTCGTTTAATAACATCACTCCTAACGTATGTGAGAAATCAATAAGGGGAGGGGGGGGGAGGGTTTAAAGGGGGGACTAGAAATAACATAACCTTGGTTCGATCGTAGTAAGCAGTGATTTCGTGCCAGCTAACGTAGTTCAAGAGAATACATCTAGTAAATTGTGGTAGTTGTTCAAAAAAGAACTACGACACCCAAAGTACTCACAGTCGCTAGAGAATACTTAGGTGATATTATAGGATACGTTACGGGAATGATTCTGATAATTGGGAAAATCATAACTCTAGACTTCCTTAATCTTATCTCCAACCCTTAGTATCTTTAGTTGTTAATTTACTTTTTAAATTTGTTAGTTAATTAGTTAGACATAAGAATATTAATATTTATAACTTAGAATTGTTCGAGCTTGTATTCTTGGCGATAATAAACAATTGTAGCTAAACATTAGTTCTCTGTAGAACTCGACTCCGAACTCTTAGACCGGATTATATTTGCAGCGATCGCTTATCCGAAATAGAGTTTTTTGGAGGGGGAGGGGGGATCACCACATCACCTAACCTTGTCGGAGCACCCCTTTCCGAAACAAATCCCCATCCTTTCTCGAGTATTACTTCCCCTAACTCCTCCATCCTCTCCAAACGCCGCTCCTTCCCTGACTCCTCCACCTTCTCTACGAACATCCCTCCAACTCTTTCCAGCACTATCTGCCTTTCAGCTTCTCCACTCTTTCTCTTCCGTGCCCATAACCATTCCTAACTCTCTCCTGGAGACAATGCTGATGAATAGACAGAGTCAGTAATGATGCATAGAAAAAGTTAGCCATGTGGGGCCATAGCATCAGAATCAATTATTCACAATCGATAGTGGATACTAACATTGACGAAAGAAAATTTTGGAGATGGCGAAGAAGAATAAAAGAAGAACAAGGAAGAACGGTAAAATAAATAATAAAAAACTTGTAAAACTAAATATTCTCCTCATTCTCTTTAAAAGAGTGACATATCACTACTAGAATTCCAGAAAAAAGCGATAAAGAAAAGCGACCAAAGTTGGTCTGTCACAAAAAGCGACCAAAGTTAGTCGCTAAATTAGCAAAAATAATAAAATAAATATTTGAAAAATATTAGCGACCAAGGTTGGTCACTACTTGGTCACTAATTTCGTCAAAATGTTGACCAGACTGGTCAGACTTACTTGGTCAATGGTAAACTGAGAGTAGCGACCAAAGATGGTCGCTGTCACGACCCATTTCCACAATAGGTCATGAGGGTGCCTGACACCGTTGCCAGACAAGCCAACGCGGAACATTACTAAATTTTTATGTTGATTTTAATAAAAAATGAGTGAAATAGATTATTAATTAGGATTTAAGATAGAAGTGCAAAATACCGTAAATAACATAAGTATACAACCCAAAAACAAATGTCTATCAAAGTGTGTGCCAGAACCTGGTGTCACAAATATGAGCATCTAGAAGAATATACAAAAGACATCTCTATCCTACTGTCTGAGATAGGGAAAGATAGCAAAAGTAAAGGAAGACTCCATCCGGCTGCTGAGCGGCAGAGGAAGGAAGCAACTCACCGTGGAAGTCTCTGCCACAAGCTTAAGGCCGTGCACCGGACTGGTAACCAGATGTATCTGCCACAGATCCTGTACAATTAAGTACAGAAGCATAGTATGAGTACATAAACAATATGTACCCAGTAAGTATCCTATCTAATCTCGAAGAAATAGAGACGAGAGGTTGACTTGATACTCAAATAATATATCAAAGTATTATACTAAGCATGAAAAATCACTAATAAGCAACAGTTTATAACAAGGCATATAAGTCCTACTCTCCACTATATTTCCAATTAGCTATTTACTTTTCGGAAGGTTAGCAAACAAGGCAAGTATAAGTTCCATATAGATATCATGCGCACAATATGCCGAGGCAACGGCCCGATCCAATAGAAATAAATTGTGCACTTGCCGAGGGTCGACGGCGCGCCTGTAGATGCATCTATTCATACCGAGGCGATCGACCCGATCCGTAAATAAAAAGCAACATCAAGTATACACACGAAGTCACATCAATAGTCAATAATGCCATGCAAGAGTTCAACAAGTATACAAGTTCGTTCTTATTCCCCTTTCAAGTCTCTAGCATATCCTAGGTGATCATATTAACAAGATAATATAGAGATTTCTATAAATAAAGCATGGTGTGGGTGCTAAACTACCCGGATGATTAGCATAGTAGTAGCTACGCACGGATTCTCATCACCTTGTGCGTATGTAGCCCCCGCATTTAGCAACAATTACTCAATTATTATTCCTGTGGGAATAATTCTCTCTTACAAGATTAGAAAGGAGACTCACCTCACTCCAAAGCGCACTTCCTATATTAAGAACAAGCCCAAGCCCTCAATTCGGAGCCGAACGATCACAAACTAGTTTAATGAAGTAAGAACTAGTCAATATAGGCCTACAAGATCGAATTCTAACTATTTAAGCGATTTTCCAACCTTTTTCACAAGTTTCCTAAATTCTGACCCCGAGCCCTCGTGCCCGGATTCCGAGAGTTTTCGAAAAAAGTTGTTCTCTATAACCTAAGGATCAATAATATATGAATTCTAGTTCATTTCATAACAAATTTCGTGGTTAAATCTTAATTTTATTTAAACCTAGGTCTAGCTCTAACCCCTTTGATTTCACCTAGTTTTTAGTGTTTAATCTACTTAATATACATGTATTTAATCTAATAATGAGTGGAATTAACTTACCTTGAAGTGCTATGTTGAAATCCCCTCTTTGGAAGCTCCCAAATCGCCCAAGTATAGAGAAGAATGAAATAAATGGTCTTTGAGCTCGAATTAAATGAAGCTCACTGCCTAGCGATTTCCGCATCTACGGTCCCGCACTTGCGGAAGAAGAGTCGCATCTACGGAATTGGCCAAAAGGGCAGGAACCGATTCTTCGATCTGAGGCCCGCATCTGCGTCTGGGGAGCCGCTTCTGTGGAGCCGCATCTGCGGCTGGGGAGCTGCTTCTACGGTCTTGGCCTGGATTGCTCCTGGCCGCTTATACGGAGTTCTGACCGCACCTGCGGTCTCGCATCTGCGGCCCAAGAACCGCATATGCAGTTATGACAGAAGCAACAACTTCAGCCCCTTAGCAATTTTCCTAATTCACTCGAGCCTCGTCCGCTTGAAGCTCGGGGCTCCCGGGCCAGCCCGAACATACCGACAAGTCCGAAATCCTGAGGCGGACCCACTCGAACCCTCGGAACGCCCGAAATAATGCTAAATCTAGGAATCATCCCCTAAAACCAAATAAATCAAACTAATGAACTTCAAGTTCTTAATTCTCCTCTAACGGGTCAAAACGCCCTTAAACCACTCGAATTGACACCAAATTTTACGGGCAAGTCTTAAACGATATTACGAACCTGTACCAAGTGTCGGAACTAAAATACGAGCCCGATAACTTGGAAATCAATGATTTCTAAGTTTCTTTAATTCTTTAAAACTTCGATTTAACAATTTCTAATAAAAATTCATTACTCAGGCTAGGGACCTTGAAATTCGATTCCGAATATACGCACAGGTCCCATATTTTCCCACGAACCCTCCGGGACCGTCAAATCACAAATCTAGGTCTGTTTTCCCAAAAAGTTGACCGAAGTCAAACTTGGTCTTTTAAAAGAATCCTAAAGAAACAATTGAACATATTTCAATCAAAACTCTTCTAACTCTCGAACCAACCGTCCCCGCAAGTCATAAATTGGCTAAAGCAAGCGCAGGAAGTTTTATTTAAGGGAACGGGGTTCAAAAAGGCAAAACGAACAGTCGGGTCGTTACATTCTCCACCTCTTAAACAACGTTCATCCTCGAACCGACATAGAAAGGTACCTGGACTGATGAAATGTGGGGATATCTGTTCCGCATGTCCTCCCCGGACTCCCAGGTCGTCTCCTCGACGAGTTGGCCCCTCCAATGGACTCTTACCGCAGAAATCCTCTTGGACCTCAACTGGCGATCCTGCCTGTCAATAATGGTAGCTGGATCCTCCTCATAACCCAAACTCTCATCCAACTGAATAGTACTGAAGTCCATCACGTGGGATAGGTCGGCATGATACCTCCGAAGCATCGAAACATGAAAAACTGGATGAACTCCCGATAAACTGGGGAGGGGTAAAGAAAGCTCATAGGCAACCTCCCAAACTCGCCTCAACACCTCAAAGGGGCCAATAAACCTTGGGCTCAACTTTCCCTTCTTCCCGAACCTCAAAATGCCCTTCATGGGCAAGACTTTCAAGAGAACCTTCTCGCCAACCATAAATGATACATCACGCGCCTTCTGATCTGCATAGCTCTTCTGTTTGGACTGTGTTGTGCGAAGCCTTTCCTGAATTAACTTCACCTTATCCAAGGAGTTCTGTACCAAATCTGTACCAAGTAACTTAGCCTCGCCGGGCTCAAACCAGCCGATAGGAGAACGACATCTTCGACCATACAAAGCCTCGTAGGGGGCCATCTCTATGCTAGACTGATAGCTGTTGTTGTACGCAAACTCTGCTCGGGGCAAGAACAGATCCCACTGCCCTCCAAAGTCAATCACATACTCTAAACATATCCTCCAAGATTTGAACTGTCCGCTTCGACTGCCCATCGGTCTGAGGATGGAATGCTGTGCTAAGCTCTACACAGGTCCCCAACTCACTCTGAATGGCTCTCCAAAAATGGGACGTGAACTGAGGGCCTTTGTCTGATACGATGGAAACCAGCACACCGTGCAACCAGACTATCTCCCGAATATAAATCTGAGCATACCTCTCCGGTATATAAGTAGTCGCCATTGGAATGAAGTGAGCCGACTTGGTCAACCTATCCACAATGACCCATACTGAATCAACCTTCCGCAAAGTCCACGACAACCCAACTACGAAATCCAAGGTGATGCACTCCCATTTCCACTCCGGAATAGGCATCCGCTGAAGTAGGCCACCCGGCATTTGGTGCTCATACTTGACCTGCTGGCAATCCAAATATCTAGCTACATACTCTACGATGTCCTTCTTCATTCTCTGCCACCAGTAATGCTGCCTCAAGTCACGATACATCTTTGTGGCACCCGGATGAATGAAGTACCTCGAATTGTGGGCCTTATCTTGAATCCTCTCTCTCAGACCATCAATATTTGGAATACATAGACGGCATTGAAGCCGCAACACACCATACTCGCCAATAGAAACCTCCTTGGCACCTCCCTAAAGTACCGTCTCTGTGAGAACTGCCAAATGTGGATCATCGAACTGCCAGGCCTTGATTTGCCCCAATAGCAAAGACTGAGCAACTACACATGCTAGAACTCGGCTGGGCTCTTAAATGTCCAACCTCACAAGCCTGTTAGCTAAGGACTGGATGTCCAAAGCTAGTGGCCTCTCCTATGCTGGAATGAATGCCAAACTACCCATACTCTCCGCCTTTCTGCTCAAGGCATCCGCTACCACATTCGCCTTGCCCGGATGATAAAAAATGGTAATGTCATAATCCTTTAGTAGCTCAAGCCACCTGCACTGCCTCAAATTGCGATCCCTCTGCTTGGACAAATGCTGTAAGATGTGGTGATCGGTATAAACCTCACAAGGTAACCCATACAAATAGTGCCTCCATATCTTAAGAGCATGAACAATTGCTGGCAACTCCAGATTGTGCACATGGTAATTATTCTCATGAATCTTCAGCTGACGTGAAGCATATGCAATAACTCGCCCCTCCTGCATCAATACACATCCCATACCAACGCGTGAAGCATCGCAATATACCGTATACATCCCTGCACCGGAAGGCAATATAAGAACTGGTGCCGTAGTCAAAGCTATCTTGAGCTTATGAAAACTCTCCTCACAATCATCGGACCAATGGAATGGAGCACCCTTCTGGGTCAATCTAGTCAAAGGTTATGCAATAGATGAAAAGCCCTGCACAAATCGCCGGTAATAACCTGCTAATCCAAAGAAACTCCTGATCTCGGTCACTGAAGTAGGACGTGGCCAACTTTGAACTGCCTCTATCTTCTTGGGATCCACCTTAATACCCTCCCTAGACACAACATGCCCCAAGAATGCTACCGACTCTAGCCAAAACTCACACTTGGAGAACTTAGCATATAGCTTCTGCTCTCGTAAGGTCTGAAGCACCACTCTCAAATGCTGCTCGTGCTCTCCCAGGATACGTGAGTATATTAGGATATCTTCAATGAAGACGATAACAAATGAATCAATATAAGGCCTGAATATCCTATTCATCAAATCCATAAATGCTGCTGGGGCATTAGTCAAGCCAAAGGACATCACTAGAAACTCTTAATGGACATATCTAGTCCTGAATGCAGTCTTCAGAACATCCGAGTCCCGAATCTTCAACTGATAATACCCTAACCTCAAGTCAATATTAGAGAACACCCTAGCACCCTACAACTGGTCGAACAGATCATCAATACGAGGCAAGGGATACTTGTTCTTGATGGTAACTTTGTTCAACTAGCGGTAATCAATGCACATCCATATAGTCCCATCTTTCTTCTTCACAAATAAAACTGGTGCACCCCAAGGCGATACATTGGGCGTAACAAACCCCTTCGCCAACAACTCGTCAATCTGCTCCTTCAACTCCTTCAACTGCTTAGGAGCCATACGGTACGGTGGGATAGATATAGGCTGAGTGCCTAGAGCCAAATCAATACAAAAATTAATATCCCGATCCGGAGGCATGCCAGAAAGATTGGAAGGAAAAATAGCGGTGAACTTTCGAACTACTAGGACTGAATCAATCGTCGGAGACTATGC
This sequence comes from Nicotiana glauca, assembly GCA_026770625.1. NCBI lineage: Eukaryota > Viridiplantae > Streptophyta > Magnoliopsida > Solanales > Solanaceae > Nicotiana > Nicotiana glauca. Next base: position 154,667 of record MU664535.1, read on the forward strand.
AGTGTTGTCTCGAACATAAGCTAAATAAGCCAAACACCCTTTCTCGACCATGTGCTGAGCCTTCAGGAAAGAAACAAACCTACTAGGCGTATCAACTGTGGAACCCTTCCACTCCAATCTCGGCGACCTTGGCATCGCTAGTGAAATAGTCTTGGCATGGCAATCTAGGACGGCGTGATAGGGAGATAACCAATCCATGCCCAGGATGACCTCAAAATTGATCATATCAAGCAACAGAAGATCTGCTCTAGTCTCAAAATCGTAGAAAGTGATCACACAAGACCTGTAGATCTGATCCACAACCACATAATCACCCACAGTAGTGGACACGTGAACAGGAGTGCCCAAAGGCTCAGGAGAAATAACCAGGGAATGAGCAAATAGAGATAATACATATGAATAAGTAGACCCTGGATCAAATAATACCGAAGCATCCCTGCCACTGACAAAAATAATACCTGTGATGACGACATTTGAGGCCAATGCATCTGGCCTGGCCGGGAGGGCATAGAATCTAGCTGATCACCGGCTGTCTGGCCTCCACCTTTCTGAGCAGTAGCTGGCCGATCTCCCCTGCCTGACCTCCACTTCTAGGACGGCCTCTACCCACCTGCCCTCTACCTCTAGGTGGCTGGGCAACTGGTGCTGAAATCATGGGTTGCTGACCCTACTGCACTGCCTTGCCCCGAAGTATGGGGTAGTTTCTGCTTATATGACCGGGATCTCCGCACTCAAAACAACTGTGCGGGGCGGTGACCTACTGCCTTGATGGCTAAACCTAATAACCCGTAGACCCATTGGAAAAAGCCTAGATAGCTGGTGGACGACATGAACTCTCCGGCATGGCACTGAAATAAGAATCAGAAGGACCTTAGGAACCTAAATACTAACTGAAAGAACCCTGAATAGCTGGCGGGCGATAGGAATTCTTTGGTATAGCACTGAGATAGGGGCGCACTGGAGCCCCCCGAGCAGGAGGTGGTGCTGAAACTGGTGGCCTACTAGGCTGACCTATCCCAAACTGACCTCTGCCCCTAGCTGGGGCACCTCTAAACTCTTCGGAGAACCTAGCTCTCTTATCCTACTGTATCTGCTCTCTACCTTTCTGGCGATATCCCTCAATCTGGCAAGCAATGTCGACCATTAGTTGATACTCTGTATCTATCTCCATCTCTCGGGCCATACCAAATCGAATACCGGGCTGCAATCCTGCGACAAACCTCTGCACTCCATCTGTATCTATAGGAAGTATCATAAGTGCATGGCAGGAAAACTTGAAAAACCTCGCCTCATAGTCGGTCACAGACATCTGACCCTGATCGAGATACTCAAACTGATACCGCAGCTCCTCCCTCTCAGAGGAAGGAATGTACCTATCGAAGAACAACTATACGAACTGACCCCAAGTGATGGGACGAGAACCCGCTGGACTGCCAAGAACATAGGACTGCCACCACTTACGGGCCCTGCCCTCGAGCTGAAAAGTAGTGAAGTCAACTCCATGCGACTCTAATATCCTCATATTCTGCAGTCTGTCCCTGCACCTGTCAATGAAGTCCTGTGCATCCTCATGACGCTCACCCCCGAAGTCTAGAGGATGAAGCCTGGTCCATCTGTCCAATAACTTCTGTGGATCACCATCCACAGCTGGCCTGGGCTGGGGTGCCACTACAACAACTAGCTGAGCCCCATCTGCGGGTAGTGCACCCGGAGTCTGATACACTGCAGCTGCATGACCTGGAGCCTGAGCAGTAGGGGTCTGGGCTCCCCCTCCTGCCTGTGAAGCAGTTGGGTCTGCTGTAAATAAACCAGCTTGAGTCATAGTGTCCATGAACCGTAGCATGCGGCCCATGACCTCCTGAAATCCCAGTGCTGTCATGAAATTCGTCGGGGTAGGCTTAGCTGCGGGCACCTCGCCCTGCTCCTCAATGATAGGATCCCCCGCAGGATTCGCTGGTGGTGCTACTGGAACGGCTCTGGGATGCCCTCATCCCCTACCATGGGCCGGTTCCCTCCCCCAGCCTCTACCTCGGCCTCTAGCAACGATGGGGTGGGGGGGGGCAGCTCCTCCCGGGTCCGGAATGTCAACGGTGCGAGTTCTCACTATCTGTGAGAGAATAAAAGAGGGAAATTTAGTACACTAACCACCGCATGACAGGAAATGAATAAAGAGTAGTCTTTCCTAATACCCTATAGCCTCTCGAAGATAAATACATACGTCTCCATACCGATCAACAAGATGCTATCAGGTTTGCCCATAACTCGTGAGACCTACGTGAACTTAGTGCTCTGATACCATATTGTCACGACCCATTTCCACAATAGGTCATGAGGGCGCCTGACACCGTTTCCAGACAAGCCAACGTGGAACATTACTAAATTCTTATGTTGCTTTTAATCAGAAATGAGTGAAATAGATTCTTAATTAGGATTTAAGCCAGAAGTGCGAAATACCGTAAATAACATAAGTATACAACCCAAAAACAAATGTCTACCAAAGTGTGTACCAGAACCTGGTGTCACAAGTATGGGCATCTAGTAGAATATACAGAAGACATCTCTATCCTACTGTCTGAGATAGGGAAAGACAACAAAAGTAAAGGAAGACTCCATCCGGCTGCTGAGCGGCAGAGGAAGGAACCAACTCACAGTGGAAGTCTCTGACACAAGATCAAGGGCGCGCACCGGACTGGTAACCAGATGTATCTGCCTCATATCCTGTACAATTAAGTACAGAAGTGTAGCATGAGTACATAAACAATATGTATCCAGTAAGTATCCCGTCTAATCTCGAAGAAGTAGAGACGAGAGGTCGACTCTCACTAGGCTCGAATAATATATCAAAGTATTATTCTAAGCATGAAAAATCACTAATAAGCAACAGTTTATAACATGGCATATAAATCCTACTCTCCACTATATTTCTAATTAGCTATTTACTTTTCGGAAGGTTAGCAAACAAGGCAAGTATAAGTTCCATATAGATATCATGCGCACAATATGCCGAGGAGACAGTCCGATCCAACAGAAATAAACTGTGCACTTGCCGAGGGTCGACGGCGCGCCTATAGATGCATCTATTCATACCGAGACGATCGGCCCAATCCGCAAATAACAAGCAATATCAAGTATACACATGAATGCACATGAATAGTAGATAATGCCATGCAAGAGTTCAACAAGTATACAAGTTCGTTCTTATTCCCTTTTCAAGTCTCTAGCATATCCTAGGTGATCATATTAACAAGATAATATAGAGATTTCCATAAATAAAGCATGGTGTGGGTCCTAAACTACCCGGACGATTAGCATAGTAGTAGCTACGCACGGACTCTCGTCACCTAGTGCGTACGTAGCCCCCACATTTGGCAACAATTACTCAATTATTTTTCCTATGGGGATAATTCCCTCTTACAAGGTTAGAAAGGAGACTCACCTCGCTCCAAAGCACACTTCCAATATTAAGAACAAGCCCAAGCCCTCAATTCTGAGCCGAACGATAAAAAACTATTTAAATTAAGTAAGAACTAGTCAAATAGGCCTACAAGATCGAATTCTAACTATTTAAGCGATTTTCCAACCTTTTTCACAAGTTTCCTAAATTTCGAACCGGGCCCACGTGCCCGGATTCCGAGATTTTCGAAGAAATTTGTTCTCTATAACTTAAGGA